>CAUYON010096248.1:0-42031 GCA_963573935.1 Arctocebus calabarensis
GAGACTAAAGGCCTAAAGGAGGAGATGGGGAAAGACCGGGAGAGAAACGGAGAGAGCTTCTCTCTCCCCACTAGAATTCTCTCCCTCTACCAGGAGCTTTAGTGTTTTCTGTATTCTTTTCTGTAAATAAATTCTGTCTTACCACTGCGGGGTGGGGGGGAATAATGTAATGAAGAATAATAAAATACATGTTAAAAAAAATAATTGTCACTGTTTTACATTTTAGTTGAATATGGGAGCTAGGAGTATGTTAAAAGGAAGGAAATATGTGATCTTAGAGAATCTCGATCATTTAAATAAATACTGACAAGAGAATTGACCTTGAACAAGTCATTTAACTACTTATTTCCTTTATCTGTAATATAAAGCATTTGAATAGATTTTGAAGTATACTTCAGCTCAGATGATTTATGCATAATTCTATGATATTTAAAGAAAAAAATGCATTGTGTGTCTATCCCACCCTTTTCTATCATTTCCACGAGATGAGTGTATTTTATAGTTCCAAGAGAAATGATAATATATCACATAACATCTATAACTTATTACCTGCTCTGTGCAAGGCTCTTGATATCTGTTCTCATTAATTTTCCCAAGAACACTATGAAACGAGTTGCTTTTTGTCATCCTCATTTGAAATTAAGCAAACAGATTCAGATTCACTCTTATATAGTTAATCCATGACAGAGCTAGAACTGGAACCCAGATTGGTTTTATTCTGAAGCTCTTCCCATGACTGAACACATGGGGTAGTCATAGATACCAACACTGACATTTTCTTTTACCTTTTTGAGATCTATTTTGAAAAATATTTTGGAGGAGGCTCGGCGCCTGTGGCTCAGCGGGCTAAGGCGCCAGCCACGTACACCTAAGCTGGCGGGTTCGAATCCAGCCTGGGCCCACCAAACAACAATGATGGCTGCAGCCTAAAAATGGCCGGGCATTGTGGCGGGCGCCTGTAGTCCCAGCTACTTGGGAGGTGGAGACAAGAGACTCGCTTGAGCCCAGGAATTGGAGTTTGCTGTTAGCTGTGATGCCACAGCACTCTATCCAGGGTGAAAGCTTGAGGCTCTATCTTAAAAAAAAAAAAATATTTTGGAGGACAGTTTTTTGGGGTTTTTTGGGGGGGGTGTTTTTATTTTCAGTTTTTAGAAATGAAGTCTGCTTTGTCACCTAGGGCAGAGTGCAATGACCCAATCATAGCTCACTGCAGCCTTGAACTCCTATGCTTGGGCAACCCTCCTGCCTGCCTTAGCCTCCAAAGCAGTTGGGACCACAGGTGTGAGCTACTGCACCCAGCTGATTTCTTGTTTTCTTTTCTTTTCTTTCTTTCTTTTTTTTTTTTTTTAAGGAGATGACATCTTGCTATATTGCCCAGGCTGTTTTGAACTCCTGGCCTCAAACAATCCTCCTGGCTCAGCCTCCTGAGTCACTGAGATTACAGGCATGAACTACCTCACCCATCTGGGGAGGAAGGTTTTAATAAACTTGTGAATATCACTAGAATGACTTAGGTATCTGCCTATGATGGACTAGTTTGTTAGTCCCATGTTCTTATCTAGAAAAACTAGAAAATCTGGACCAAATTCCAAAAATCCAAAAGCTATTTGAAGCCATCAGAGAGCTGCTGCAGTAAGAAGGACCTGATAGGCCAAAATATAAAGGACAGAGGATATAAAAGAATAAAAAGCTAAGCAAGCATTGTGAGAGGCAAAGCAGAGTTTTTAGCAGTCTCAGGGAACAGGAAAAACTTAAAGTTTAAGAAAGAAAGACTATTGTGGAATTGATAGGGTTGTTCTATATTTTGTTTTGTGGTGGTTGTTACCCAACTGTATGCATTTGACAAAGCCCGAAGAACTATGTACTAAAAGGAGTAAATTTTCTTGTGTGTAAATTATGCTTTTATAAAAAAAGATAGAGGAATCCTGAAGAAGAAGGACAAGGAGGAGGAGAAGGCGAGGAAGAGGAAGAGGAAGCAAGGGTCACTTTCAGGAAAAAAAATGTAGATGATATTTCCACAATCTTAGGATAGGCAGAGATTTTATAAATGGGACAAAAGATAATTAAGTATTAAGGAAAAATAAGAGTTGCATTAAAACCTAAAACCATAAAAAGAATGAAAAGCCAAGTCCCAGAGTGAGAACAAAAAAATCAGCACTACATATATCTGACAAAGAACTACACCGGAATACATAAAGAATTTCTACAAATCAATAAGAAAAAAAGACAGATGATCCAAATGACCCAATAGAAAAGCAGGGAAAGATTTCATCCAGCACTTGACAAAAAAGTAAATTAAAATGTCCAACGAGCACATGAAAAAGTGGTCAATCTCAGTCATTAGAAAAGTTCAAATTAAAACTACAAGGCATTAAAACTATACTCAGTTAGAATAGCTAACATGTAAAAGACTGATAATTTGGTGAGCAAGTAGAATTCTCATGCTGTGGGAGTATAAATTGGCAAAATCACTTGGGAAAAGTATCTGACAGTATGTGCTGAACCTAAATAGCTGCACATCCCATGACCCACAAATATTTGGGGTATATTTTATTTTTTAATATATTTTTAAAATCCATGAATATATATTCAGCAGAAGACATGGACTAGAAGGTTCACCGCAGCACTATTTATAATAGCCACAGCTAGATTTAATCTTAATGTCCATCAATAGCAAAATGGATAAATTGTTGTAAGGACACAGTGAAATACTACAAAGTAATTAGAATAATCTAAGTATTGTTCAGGTAATCAATATTAGAAGCACAATGCTAAAAAAGACACCAAAAGCTTACTACATGATTTCATTAATGTAAACTACAAATACTGGCCAAACTAATATTTGGTGTAAAGGGTTATCCTGGGGCTGAGGTGGGGGAGGCATGAACGAAGACGTATGAAGGGGGTTCTGCTTCTCAGCCAGCATGCTAACCAGCCAACTGTGTTCATTCTGTAGAAATGAATCACACAGTTCAATGAGTTGTGCGCTTTTATATATGTTACATATCATTAAAAAGACTATTTTTATAATGTGAATAGAGGAAGATAAAGCCTCGGTCTGGAAAGATGACAACTAAAAGGAATTTATAAGCTTATAAATATATAACATCATGAAGGTTCAATATCCCCAGTCATATATTATACCAGTAGGAAAATAAAATAATAAGAAGAAAGACAAACCATGAGAGAAAACAATAAAGTAACACAAATCAATGTACTCTGCAGGGAGAAAATTGTAGTTGAAAGGGCTGGGATCAATTTGGCCATTTATTTTTAAATTAAAAGTCAACACTGGATAATTTACCAATGACTTGGTGAACTTTCCATATATATTTTGGCTTATCATATCTTAGAATGGAAATATTGAATGTTTTTGCAAGTGGTCCATGCCAAAGCAATTCAAATGCATCTTACAATGTTGTGAAACTTTGCTGTCTACAACCCCCCTACTTACTATCCACAGTTCCTCCTCTTCATGCTCAACCATCCACCTTCCCAAATCTATCTCTAATAGCTCATAAGTCCATCCAGTCCTAGGACAAGGTTTCCCTTTTGTTTTTTTAAATTGTTATGTTTTTAAAATAAAGTTATACTTTCATTTACATTTTTGCCTGTGTATCTTGAATAAAGTTTGCCTATGGTACACTTGGATTTTGGTGTAAACTTTTATGTTCGTGTGAGAACCTCTTGATTTTCGTGGGCTATGTTTTTGTGTTACTGTAGGATTATGCATATGGAAATAGGTATGAGTAGATAAGGGGGTCAAGGTATATTAATGTCATAATATGTTAGGAATTTGGCTACCAAACAGGCTAAGCCAGTAAATGAAGGATGTTGTTTTTAAAATTGAAGAAAATTCAGTTATTAATGCAAGGTAGAATTTTCATGGCCCTGACTTTACTGAGCATTTACTGAATCACAGATGAAGCCTTAAACCATTAATTGGATTGTACATAGGTCTTTCACATGAAAGCAGCAAGGAATTGTTGAAGACAGGCTGTGGGTCCCATAACTCCATGCTAAATAGAGGTATGGGCTCAGGGAATTTCTATGTTGGATATCAGTTACTTCAATTTTAAACTGAGGATGATGATAACTACCTTGAAGAGCTTTTCCTTCTTGGAGCCGCCATAGTATTGGTTACTATGGTGGCATTGTCACTGGGGGGTCATCATTGTATATGTGTGGGCTTCTTGATGGCAAGGACATGGTCTTATCAATAATTCTATACCACACATTCAGCATATTCCTCGGCATGTAATACATGCTTTATAATGTTGAGTGAATGAATAAATGAATGAGATAACATACAAATGCCCTAGTATTGAACTCAGAATGCCATCGGCCCCCATGAGAGTCAGCTCCTTTCTCTTCTTCTGCTTTGTCATTCTGCATCTGGAATGTAGCATGGCTCAGCTCCTCATTTATTACTATACCATTAGGCAGTCAAGACTAGCAATTCTATTCAGGGAAATTTTGCTGAATTTTCCTTAAAATTTCATGGAGTACAAAGAATTTAGCTTAGATATATATTCTCAGAGAAACCAATTTTGTACAAATATTAAGAAGAAAAAAAATTCCTTATTGGAACAGAGTAAGATAACATAGTAGTACAAAGGAAGAGCTTTGCTGTCTTAAAACCATGCCTGTTAGCTGGAGCCTTTTCTGTTTTTTCTTGGGCAATCATGTAATCAAGAAAAATCCCTGATACTATTTGCATTGGCCGAGATTTTTCAATTGTTCATAGAAGAATGAGGGTAGATTTTTTTACAGGCAAGTTAATTTCTGATTGGAGAAAGAATAAGAATATATCCATGCAGGGCAAAGGCCAGATGTTTATTTTTAAGCTTCATGAAAAGTTCTCTACTTGTCTGAAGCAAATAAGAAAGAGAAAGTCATTTACGGTATTATGAAATTTCTGGACTCTCATGGGAAAGGAGCTGACGTCAGGGTTTGATAAGCTTCCCGTGGCTCCAAACAAGTGAGACATTGACTCCTGAGAAAAATGTAATCTCTCTCTTTACAGAGTCAGGGTGTACCTGCGGCTGGAATTCAGTATAACCACCACACATCAAGAAAGACCTAGTGTAGATGTTTAGAAGTGCAAAGGTTGTGGAAAGGCAGCGGCACTTGTTTCTCTAGCCACCATCATTACCACCACCACCACCATCATTAATATCAACAAGCTCTAATGTTTGTTGGGTTGTTTATAAGGCACAATGGTAATGGTGCCCTTAATTTTTATGCATATTAATTTTTTCAAAGGATGCAGTCTTGCTGGCTGCCTTCAGGCCATGTGCCTACATGTGGCTTCCTAAGGAAATAGAATTTACTGAGAGAGAAGCAACTACCAAGATTAGAACCCTCATGATTGACAAGGCAAAGCTGAGGAATTATTATGGACCTCTATGTAGAAAAGGGCAAGACCACATCATTTATCTTTTATCTGTATTATTTAGCACAGCCTCAGGTATACAGGATAAGTTTAATAACTACTAGGTTAGCAAAACTGGATCCCTTTAATTCTGGTAGACTCTCAATCTATTGACCATCTCTTTAATAAAGTTGGTACTTTGGAAGTTTGGATATTCACAAAGAAGCCATGTCCTGATTCATTCGAGGCTGCATGTCAACAAAGCAACTGGATTATTTATTCAATGTGGTCAACTCGGTGAAAAATTTAGGCATACTTTAGTGATGTAATGAATCTATCTTCATGTTCCTATTATATAATATGTTTTTGTTTGTTTAAAGCATCCTTAAAACTTTTCGTAGTGTTAGTTTTGATTACTGATAGAAATTTAAGAACCGAAGGATAGGGCGGTAAGTTAGTTAGTAAAGGTGAGCAAAAGAACAAAGCAAAATGATAGCCTATGTGGAATTATCCTATTCCACTTCTCCACTTTCCAGCCAGTTGCTGCTGCCCACCTCTCCTCCACTGCAGGGCAGTGTGCTAAGACCGAATCCAGAGCCTTGAGCTCAATCAGTACCAAGCACATGATGCTTGACGCAGAGAACTTGGGCGCCAATGGGATTCAGGGCTCAGTCAGAACACTGTGCCCTGCCCATGTAGTGCCAAGAGCAAAACTGTCAGTGTGTGTAGCCTACGAAAAATTCACTAGTAGATATCATTCTTCAGCATTTTAAAGAAAAGGAGGCTATGCTTTTTTGATCTGCACATCAACTGAAGGAGCAGCCAGTGAAGGCTGCAATCCCACGCATGAGATACAGAGGCCTTTGCACTACAGAACTGGTGAAATGTCTCCCTCTCTCTCTCTGTTCATCATCACCCACATATCTGTTTGTTATTGTCGAGGAAGCTGTGGACATCAGCAAACACAACAAAATAACAAAGCACAGGGGACCATTTAGTGCCCTGGGCCCTGGGAAGGGCCACTGGAATTCCTCTGCTCAGTCCCCTTTTGACTTTTTCCCATAGACCTTGTTCCTGCACTGAAATGTCTGGAATGCTTGGTGGGGATGAAGTGGGTTGGTCACAGGGCAATTTTGCTTCTATCATCAATCAGAGCAGCCATTTGGGGACTGATTTCCAAGTGACGAGTGGTATCACAAATGGGTTAAGAATACAAATACATAGCACTTTTGCAGCAAACAGAGCTTTCACATCCCTTTCTTCAAATGATTTTCATGGAAACCCTGGAGATCAGTAAAACAAGCATTATTGGCAACATTTTATAAACGAGAGCTCAAAGGGCCTAGAGAGGTTAAGTAGTTTACCCAAGTCATCTCAGCTAGTGGTAGGAAGAACTGGGTCCCCAAATACATTCTTTTTATAAAAAAATTATTCTACCTCTATGTGATTAATGAACAGCCAAGTTCATTTAGCAGGAGCTGGTCAGTTTTTATTTTAGCACAAATCCATCCCTCCATCTGTTTTTAGACACTGGCTCAATCCACTGCCTGATTTTTAACCACTATCACAGGCTAAGCATTTTCAAAATAACTAGCTCAAGAACCGAACCCCTATGGCCCTTGCAATTTGGCCTGTCTTTGCTGTAATCACATGGCCGGGAAAGTGCAATAAGTGATAAAACCTTCAAGCAACCGCCCTCACATCAAAGCACTCGTATGTCAAAATAGATCATCTATCAAGTCCCCTAACCAGAGCAGCTTTCCTGGGGAGTCCCAGTCACAGTGGTGTCATAGTGAGATATGCTGTTTCGAAATTTGAGGTTCCATGTGATTTACTTTTTAAAATACTAGGAAGGATACACGTTATCTCTATAAATGTGACTCTCATTCAACAGATTTTAGGCATGCTCCTTGAGTGGAAGAGACAGTCCTACCCATTTGTGTTCCTGTAAGTGGGTCTTTTCTTAGCATATCCTTCTTCACATGGAGAAAAAAGTTGAGATTCGCTCTTTTATTATTCCGATCTTATGAGACAAAAAGTCAGGCCCAGCTCGGGGTTCTATTTCCAGTTATTAAGTTGAAGTTACTAAGGACACAGCAGAGAGAAGGAAGATAATACCCCTGCCCTCACAGGGCTAACGGTTTAGTGGGAAAATAAAGATTGAACTATTTATGGCACATTCATTGATGTATCCCCAGTGACTAGCATAGTTCTGAGCACATGTTAGTTCTTCAATAAATGTGTGTTAGGTGGATAAATAAATGAGGTCTCTAGATGGTCAATCTTGTCCATTTCTAAATCTTAGTGAAAACATTATCTGGTGCCCTTCTTCCCAAGGCCAGACTGAAAACTGATGCTAAGTGGGCAGTCGGAATCCACTAAAACCCTGTACTGACTTTTACTGGCAATTACATTGGTTGATAATAATGTATGATTAGCTGGTTGATAATATTGTGGACCATATCCAAACTTCAATCTCTTATAGCCACAAATGTAAACCTCAGCTTCTATCTTTAAAAAAAAATTGTGTGTTTTTAACTAAATGGGGGATGACATGCAGGTACAGATGGGTCAATGAAACCCATTTGCATACTGAAATAATAGTTCGAATTTGGAGATCTCCATAATAATTTTATTTCTAAAAGATAGCATTTTTCAAACATGACAATGCCCTTATTCATATGCCAACAAAACAGAAGCCTCATTAGGTTCAACATTTATAGCTTGAGTAGACTGAATTAAATGAAAAGGATAATCGTGATGGATGTGTTACTTAGTTCCATGTAAGCATTTCACATTGTATATGAAAGCAGTACCCTGGACCCTATAAATGCATCAATGTACAAAGTTATGATTTAATAAAAAATAATAAAGAAAGAAAAAATGAAACCAAAAATCCCCAAATCTTTCACTAATGGTAAAAAAATAAAAAAGAAAGAAAAGGATAAATTAATTCAACAAAAACTTGCCACCAAATAACTATCGGTCAATTCTCTGTCTCTCTGTTGTGAAGGCGGTTCTGGCATTATGCAAGCACAGTTATAGGCTGATATGCGTAATGGTAAAACTTGTCTTGGAGCTTTGTAAGGAAAAGTTGTAAGATACACTTTCCAGAGACAAGACACCAATTCTCATGTGGTCGGAACATAAAAATGTAATTGTGACAAATTACTGCTAAATGAAAAACAAATAACTGTTGAATAACTTAAAACAACTAAGCTTACATACAAATGCTATTCCAGAAACTTGAGCAAAGCTACAGATACTTCATGTGAAATATACAGGAAGAATGATGGCGTACAAATCAAGGCAAACATTCAATGTACCCAGAATTTAACTGGTACCGAGGCTACACAGATTCTTGGGTTATTTTAGAAATGTTTTTTTCCCTACTGTCTATGTCCCTTCAGTTCCTGATGCAGCTCAAAGGAAAAAACTCAGAGATCACAATGAAAACTATCCTTGCTATGTTTCAGTCTGTCTGAACCCAAATGAGGGCAATCCATGAGTGCAGGAACATGATCATCAGGCCCAAGAATGAGAAATCCCCTTTCCACAGTGCTTACATCATGGCAGTATCTCACGCCGTGCTTGGCAATTACATACTGATTTTTTCAAGGCCACTTTGTTTGTATTTCACATTACAAAAGATCCCAAATCATCAAAACTATAGAGTCATGTTGTCTCTCAGTACTATATTATAGATACCCATATCTATAATACCCAGATACTATTACTATAGAAAATATACAAGTATGCATTTCATTATAGAGTTTAGAAAATAAAGAAATATATACAGAAACCCATGTTAAAGTCTGTTTTAATCACTCCTACCCTGAGATTACCATAAAGTTTTAATATATTTCCTTCCAGTCTTTTTCAGCAAACATATATGATTCTAGTTAGTATTAGAACAAATTTGATGTTGTACATTTGATGTTTTTCACTTATGATATGTATTTTCCTATACCATTTTTTAACACGAGTAATAACTTCATAGTTTATACAGTCATTCCCTTATTATTGAACATCGAGAGTATTTGAAGTTTGAGCTATTACAAGTAATTTTTTTTTCTTTTTTTTTTTTTTTTTTGAGACAGAGTCTCATTTTGTTGCCCTCAGTAGAGTACCGTAGTGTCACAGCTCACAGCAACCTCAAACTCTTGGGCTTAAGTGATACTCTTGCCTCATCTTCCCAAGTAGCTGAGACTACAGGTGCCCACTACAGCACCCGGCTATGTTTTAGAGACAATATCTAGCTCTTGTTCAGGTTGGCCTCAAACCTAGGAGTTCAGCCGATACTCCTGCCTTGGCCTCCTAAGTGCTAGGATTACAGGTGTGTGCCACCATGCCTGGCCCTTATTATAAGTAATGTTGTGAGGGATATTCTTACACATAAATTGGTATCACTTTGTTTTTAATTGCTAGGTAATGCAGAGGGCTTACAGTGTTCTACCAATGATCCTCAGGAGAATCAATCTGATCACATTTTCTTTCAATAAATTCTTCTTGTTTCCAAATCACCAACTGGAGAAGTTGGAACAGTAATTGTAATGCGGTCAAAACATTTGACATTGAGTTATAGCAAGTAACAGCAAGACAAAATAGTAAAGACTTCTTGTGTCATTCATGCATGGCCAAGATCATTAAGAGTGTCCCAAAAGTTGCCCTTCAAGTCACCATAGATAGGGAAAATGGGAAATTATACCTAAATGCACCTTTATTTAAAAAAATTCATTAAAAAATTGTGCAAAGAGGTGGCTAACATGTACAGAAAATTTTGTAAATATCTGTAAACTTTTATAATGAATATTTTGTAAATAAAGGTACTTTTCACTACAATTTCCCGTTTTCCCTATGTATGGCAACATTAGGCATGACTTGGGATACCCCACAGAAGCTACCAAGAAACAAAGTTGCCTTTCAAAACTTGATTTTTTAAGATGGACCAATCTAAGTCTTGATCATTGAGATAACTCAAAGGTGTGGCAAATTAAGTTACTAAAATTAAACACATTATACATGGGCATGCACAGAGGAAGGATTGGAGAGAGAATATGTCTCAGGAGCGGGGAACCCCCAGCATGTCACAGCAGAGCCTGTGGAAGTTAAGAAAGTCTGTTAAAGAAGTGTCCAAGGCGGATTTAATGCTTAGGGTGTAAGCACTCTGAAGACAGGGATTAACCTTTATATTCTTGTTTCCTCTCTACAACTCACAAAACATCCCCTCACCACTCCCTAGTTTTAGATAACAGAATATAATTGATACAGTCCATGCCCCACAAGTTTTTCCCAAATTAGCAAATGACATCTGACATTCACCTGGTTGTTTAAGTTCTGGACCTGGAAATCACTCGTGACACTTTCTTCTTCCTCATCTCCATTTCCCACCACTCCCCACATGGCAAAGCTCTAAAGCCAAGTGATTTCCCCTTCAGGATACTGGCTTGAAACATTCAATTTATCTTCATCATTGTTGCTACCACTCTAATCCAAGGCCAGTCATCTCACCTGGACCATTCCAAGGTCTCCTAACTGGTCTTCCTGTTCTAATCTTCTGGCCATCTGCAGGCAGTTACGTTTACAAACTACAAACGCATTAATCTGATCACTCACTGCCCTGTTTCCTAATGCCTATAGAATACGGACCCAAATCTCCACCTTGACCCCTGAGGCCTATGTAATCTGACTCTCTTTGTCTCTCTAGCTTCCTTGTGTGTTTCTCTTTTTTGTGAACCATCCACTCCAGCTCTTTCAATCTCTTGCACAGATTCCATTTTTTGAGGCCACAGAGCCTAAGGCATGCTGTTCTCTCACACTGAAGCAATTAAAAAATGGTTCTAGTAAGACCAGCATGCTTTTTATTTGGATGGTTCTTATCCTTCCTCAAACTCACAAAGTCAAAGTTGGACTAGTAATCGCAATACCCTGTAAACTGTGATTTTTTGTGTATTATAGCATAATTACAAGACAGGGTTTTCCAGCATCTTATGCATTTATTGCCAAGGTATATATAGTAAATTAAAAAGTGTTGCATTAGATCTACAGAGATCTACCTCCATATTATGTTATTTTATGTTTCTATTATTTATCTTCAAATACAGCTTGTGATGATGGTTGTGTTTGAGTACTTCTTTAGTTTCATGTGGGTCTTTCCTACCAGCATGAAGACTCTACGGCAGTGGTTCTCAACCTTCCTAATGCCAGGGTCCTTTAATACAGTTCCTGTGGGTCACCACCCACAGGTTGAGAACGCTGTTCTATGGGGATGTGTCTTCTTTCTTTACTACTAATTCCTCAGCACTTTGTGGTTGCCAGCTGTGTAGCAGTCATTCAGAAAAAAATATATGAAACATATGAGGGTCCAAAAAACAGACAAAATATTTCAAAAAGACTATCTAACGATTAGATAGTAGAGGAGATTTATAGATTTATCTTCCCTTTGCAAAGAAGATAATCGTTAAGAGCGTGGCACTTGCTAAATGCTCAATACCCTAAAGGAATGAATAGATGGGTAAATATTTACTGGCTATTAAAGCAGAATATGGCAAGTTGAAACGAAAAGCAGACAACTATCCCAAAGTCACCACGGGAAAACCTAAAAGTTACTTTCTTTGCTGCTGCAACTTTTCTCCAGAAGTTGTAGTTTGAAAGAGGAAGTAAGAAAAGCAGGTAAGCATGTTTACATTGTAATAGCTGAACCAGGCATTATCTCATGTGATTCTCCCAAGAACCCTGTGAAATAGTCTATAATCCTCATTGGACAAACAGTCAAGTCCAGACTCCAGGATTACTCTTCAAATATAGAGGATCCAGAACTCAAATGCCTATTTTCAAACCCTAGAGACTAAATAATAAGAGCAACTTAGAGAATTATGGGGCAGCTGATGCAATTTTGTTCTGATTTCCTGCCCTTTATTTGTGACAAAGCTTTTAATAAAATTTGACAGAGCTTTTAATAAATTGATACAGCCTTTCAATAAGAAACAAATACCCAAATCTCTCCAAGTGCTCCAGCTCAAAAGACCAGATTTTAGTCCCAGCTGCTATTCCTAATTCTTTTTAGATTGGTGAGTTTTTATTTTTCTTTCCAGCCATACTTAAAAAGTATGCTGTGAGCCACATTTGTCTCTCTTCCCTTTAACTCAGGGAGAAAACACTCTCGAGAAAACTGCCCTCAGTGCAGAGGACCAACTCATACCCCAGCCGCAATGTTGGCTTCTTTCCCTATAACCTAATATGGCTAAGAAAATGTTTGACTGGAACAGAGTGAGGATTGCCAAACTTAACAACTTTTTAGTAGGAAAAGTGCCGCAGAGTCCTGGTTCAGAGGTACAGTGTGGTTTCAGTTCAGATGTGGTGCTTTACCCATTGACATGGAAGAGACCGTGATTGTACTGCAGTCTAACAAAATCCAGATACCTGCCCCCTTTGCCCACCTGCAGGCAAGATGAATAAATAAAAGATGCTAAGAAAGGCTCTTGGTGATAGTCTATTGAACATATTTCTCTTCTTGGGTTATAAAAACCAAGTGCCTGGGGAGTACAAAATCCAGATTCTGTAGGAAGAAGTCCCTTGGGTTTGTGTAACATCAGGTAGGTTAAATAGAAGGGATGAAAGGAAAGTCACCGCCTCCATCTGAATCTTCGCCCATCGTGGCTCCTCCCCAAGTTCCCCAAGGAATGCCTGTAAATGGCATTCCTGGTTCTTCTCACTCCCAGTTCCATGACGGAATGGAAGTGTCAATACGGTCCCCACTTTCTTATGCCTAGGCCATTGCAGTTGCCATTGGTCTACCATGGAAAAGATTTTAAAGTCACACAGATCTGAGTTTGAATTCTGGATCCGTCACTTACTCACAGGATGACTTTGGCACATTGTTTCATTTCTCTGTTAAAATGTGAAAATATTGGCCCTGCAAAGTTGTGGGGATTCAAGGAAGTAATGTGTAGCCGAACGGCGCCTGGCATGAAGGAAAAGCTCAGTCAATGGCAGCCAACTCCCATTTCCTACTTCTGACCTTCTTCCTAATCTCAATATATTCTTTGGAGAATAATGGTAGATTCATTTTCCCAGCTATGATGAAGAAAGTTAAAGGGAAAAAAAATACACCCATTGATTTCTAAAATTTGACCTAGTCAGGGAGATGAGGAGTTCCACTTAAGAATTCAACCTAGACTCAGTTAAAGAGAAACTAATGTCAAAACTTCTGTTGCTTTGGGGAGTTACAAATCCTGTAAGTCCAGAGTTGAAGTCTCCTTTGTTTACATAAACATCTTGACCTTGCTTCATGGTTGTAAAAGGTGAATGGCCTTGTCCACCCCCAAGTCACCTGGCAGAGAATCAAGGCAAAGGGCTAAAGAGCTAATTTTTCATCAAATTAAAAGATTTAATTTTGTGTCTTGTCTGGACTTCACTGTAATGTTCTTCAATTATCCCAAACCATCCATCAAAGTCTGTTAAACATAGCAGTATGTTATGAATGAAGAATGAAGAAAAAAAGGAACTTTTCTACCTTGAGAGGGAAGCTGATACTGAGAATGTATGCATCAGGCAGGAATTTGGAGTGACAAAAGCATAAAGCATCCCAGCACTTTGTCTTTCATGGGGATTCTCAGAAACATGGAAATAAAGGCCCTGGTTATTTTATTTGGATCCGAAATTAAAGAGTCATCTGGAAACAACTTGGGCATATCTAGGTTCCATATTTATGAACCAATAATGCAAAACAATATTACATGTAAAATATCTGGTATCATGATTAGTTTAGATAATTTGGGCAACATTTGCTGTGTATGAAAAGAACTGGTGTTAAAGGATCTCGCTTTTAAGTTATGGCAACATTCCTAACTAGTCGTTGTGATCCAAAGTAACAGACACTGCAGGCTTCAGTCTCCCAGACTGTCAAAGCATGAAGAATGGGCTAGAGAAACACTGCTATTTGTTGACAAGGTGGGGAGAAGTACCCAGGAAGTTTCAGAGGGGAGATCAACATGTACAGAGCTGAGCAGAAACCTGCAAGTCGCGTGGGTGGGAGGGACTTTCACAGCTTATCTGTAGGGGTGAGGGGATGCAGGCCTAAGTCCTAGGATGTCATTTTTTGGAGTAAACAAGTAGGGACTAAGATTTTTAGTATAAATGGTTTGGGAAAATTCAAATCCAGTTTGTAGAATGAGAGGAAGCATGGAGGAACTCAACTAGAGGTACAGGGTTAAGTCTGGAGATTCTTGAACCAGAATTAAGACGATGACCAGGAAACTAGAAAAAAAAAGTATTTTACAGGAAATTGAGAAATGTGTATTTAATTCTCTCAATGAATCTCAGTCTCCTCGAATAAATCTGTAGAGGGATCCCTCTCAGTTGCAACATTCCGAACTCTGACCCCCCAGTCTAAAAATTGAGCCATTAATCATTTGGAAGATTAATATACAGGAAGAGCCAAGATAATTTTTTATTGTGAATATAAAGTGACCTTAGGTTATTACATGCTTACAGGCATTTACATTAATTGCATAATTGGATATAATTTTATAAATTGTATATACCAATAATTAACTCTAAGTGACTTCAATGAAAGGGAAATCTTCACTTTTTTTCTTTTTAGATGAGGTCTCCCTTTTCTACCTAGGTTGGTCTTGAATTCTTGGCCTCAAGGAATCCTCCTGCATCAGCCTCCCAAGTAGCTGGGATTACAGGTGTGAGCTACCACATCTGGCTTTTCATTTTTCTTAAAGAATGTACATGAAACTTTTATAAATCTGAAAGTTAGATTATGAAATTATCCTTACAGAGAGAAAAAAAATGCTTAGAAATATTTTGGCAATTTGAAGACTTTGAAATACCCTAAGCACTTACTAAAATAAAAGCTTTGAAAGAGAAAACACAAACAAATTTCTAGTAGCATTAACAAAGTTAATATTTTAATAGGGGCATGTTGCATCTTCTTACCAACTCTATACCCTAGAATGAGACAGAGTTGGGAGTGAAGGTCAGGTCTATCTGAATGTATGACCCCATTCATTGTTCATTTAACTTGACTTCATCTTATAAGTGTAGTTCCTGTCTCCTTTATCAATCTCCAGTCCTTCCCATTTTATCTAAATCTTAATACTTTAAAGTGATAGTTCCAAGTCAAATAATAGAAGAACCTCTTCACATTGTTAGTAGTAAACACTTGGAATATATTTATTTGTTTTCTTTTTTCTCATAATTTGCATTTATTTTAAGGTCAATTATAGCTAATATTAGCAATGGTGTAAACAATTAGTTTTATATACTTTTAGTTTTACATACTTGAAAATATTTCAGATTAATATGAGGGTAAAAAATTCAGATCAATATGAGGGTACAAATGTTTAAGTTATATTGTTTTTGTTTCTAAGATGAAGTTCAAGTTGTAGTTGAGCCCTTCACCCAGGAGGCATGCTGAACACCCTCACATTGCACACATTAGGTGAGAACCTGTCAATCATCCTCCCTCCTCCCATTCCCTCTTTCTTTTGTCCCCTTCCCCTCACTAGAATATACTCGTGTTTTTCTTTCCTGTGGGTCTGTAGTTGTTTACATATTGGTTTCATAATACTATTGAGTATATTGGATACTTTTTTCCCCTATTCTTGTGATGCTTTACTAAGAAGAACGTATTTCCACTCCATCCAGGTAAACACAAAAGATGTAAGTCTCCATCTTTTCTATGGCTAAATAGTACTCCATGGTATACATATGCCAGAGTTTGTTAATTCATTCATGGGTTGATGGGTGCTTGGGTTGCTTCTGGAATATATTACTTTAAATGCAGGAACCAGGCTAAAAGTCCCTTGAGGTTCAAGAGGAGTCTATAATTGTTATTGGATGTTAGATTTTAAAGGGCCACTGAAGGAAAGGTAGGGTTTTAAAAGTCTTAGGGAATAACACAAAATCCAACAATGATCTCTTTTTGCTATCATCAGAGACATAAAATTCCAAGCTCAGAACTGACCAGGTGAGATATATCTTAGGTTTTAAAATTTTAACAGTTTAATGGAATGGGTGTCAAATAGTCTTTTACTTTTTTTTGTTGTTGTTGAGAAGTTATTATTACAATGGAAAATAAATAAAGCAGAAAACTCCATATGTACAATTGAAAGTAACTGGGAAAAATTAAATTTATTGTGGACCAGTTGTGTGTCAAATGCCACAGCCTTTCTTATATAATGTTCCAAACTATGAGGTGTTTTTCCTCTCCACTTATAGATGAGAAAGTTGAAGCTTGAGAGGTTAAGAAAGTAGTCAGGCATCAGTAGAAGTGGAAGAGTTGAAACTAGAATGTAGACCTTCATCTAGGCTCCCTCTATCACTCCAAAGGGAAACTCTTACTACAAAGAAGAAAAAAAGCAAGACAATGTTATCCAGTTATGCAATTATTTTTTTCTATTTTATTATAGAAGCAATTGATGTCTTAAGTCAATCTGATCAACTGCATGAAAACCCGTGGTTTGGATTTTTTAAAAGATTGGATTGAAAATCAGTTGTTTCAGTAGTCGTGTGTAAACATGGACTCAATAACCGACCACCTTTGAGTCCCTCCACTGAAAGAATACAAAAGAACTCAGAGGAAAGTCAATGGCTCATTGCCACCCCAAACAAATTGCAGTATGAAAGTTCTGAAACTTGAATTACCCTTCAAGAATAAGGTTCAAGACTGTGAAAAATTGAAAATGTTGCCTAGCCTAGGAAATGGCATATGAATCAAAAATATCATTACTAAGCTTAACTGCAGTCCTAACTGCAGTCCCACTTTCATGACATCTAAACTGTTTTGTTATTCTTAATGGACCAAATCTCCCTTCTGGTAACGTTCTGGAAATTCTATTTTTGTGGTAATTTTAAAAAATCATACAGCGTGTTCTTTATATCTGGTTTATGTAGGAGTTAAGACCACTTCAAACATACTTTTCTTTCTTAGTCAGATGGCTATTTAATATTGTGTCATTCACTGGTTGAAATAGAAGTAGGTTTATCTACAAAAATACATGAACACCCAAAAAAGATGGAATTGTATCTCTGAGAAGTAATTTTTTTTCAAAGTCAGACATCAAAGGCTGCATATTGCAGAAAGTTTATTTTGAGAAGCTTTAGTCAAAACAGTTTGGAAACTATGAAATGAGTCATTTTTTTTTCTTAAAGAAATGTAACTTTGTCTATTCCCACTGCATTTTTGGTTTGGTAGGAGACATCTTTATTCCACAGGATTTTAAAAGCATGTTTAAGATTCCATAGGTTTAGTATTACATCACTAATGGTTTCTAATGAGATCCAGGCAATAGCAAGACAGGGGGAAAGAGAACAGCACAAAAGCTGAATTCTACAACACCAAGCACAACGTAAAATGTGGAAAAGTCTCTACGCTTTATCTATTGCTAAAGCCATCTGGATAGAAAGGGGGAAATTCATATGCAGTGGAACAGATGTATGGATGACACAATACTCAGTGTTTGGCAATTCAGAATTAGTTGTCTAAGGGGCTCAGTTTTTTACTTTTCATGTAGATATTTGCTGCCCTGTGGTTATGGTCAAAATGAACCAGTAAATGTCTAGATATTTTATCCATCCTGTTGCGTGCTTGAGGCTTCAGCTGCTTCTTTGGCTTTGTTCTCATAGACATCTTCTAGATAAAAAATGACATAAATTTTCCTTTTGGGATAATTTCTATGCATATATAGGAGGATTAATCTTCCCCAAGCTGCCAGCAAGTCTAGCATTTCAAAGGTAGACCAGGGGACAGTTGGAGTAGGCAGGATGACCGAGGGGGGAGTCATTTTTCTATAAGGCATATCCATCAATTCATTTCATCTCAAGGCAATTCCAAAATTGTTGGCTGAGCATAGAGCTTCCATGAGGCAAAGTGCCACAGAAGTTATAGTGGAGAGACAGGGACAAATTGAAGCAGAGTTTCTGTCTTCAAAGAAGAAACACCCTAGTCAGGGAGCTGGACATGACTAACTATACTTTTACACTCTACAAAGGTAGAGTGTAAAAAATGCAATGGAAACATATCTAACTCTCTTCAAATGAAGCACTACAAATTGTTTTAGGATTTGAGGAGGAAGTTTGAAAAGGAGATGGTAAGATGAGATGTTTGAGACATTTGGAATACTTTTATATAAGGAAGTATCAATGTCTTAAATTATTTACAGTGAGTGTTAGCTTTGGCTTGTACAATTATAGAACACTTAAGACATTTAGCAGTATGCTAGACAAGTTACTACCTTTCTTTAACAAATGCATAACTTACTAAATGTTGTTAAGTTTCTTAAGGAAATCACTAAATTATGGCATCCACTTGAAGAATGTCAACCTGGATCACCCTACTTTCTTTCATTCTTTGTTCCTTCCTTCCTTCCTTCCTTCCTTCCTTTTCTTTTCTTTTCTTTTCTTTTTTTTTTTTGAGACAGAGTCTCACTTTGTCACCCTTGGTAAAGTGCCATGGCGTCACAGCTCACAGTAACCACAAACCTCCTGGCTTAAGCGATTCTCTTGCCTCAGCCTCCCAGTAGCTGGGGATGTCTTTCTTGTTCAACAAGTGAACTGACCACATCTTGTACAGAGGCATGATTCTAAAATTTCTAGAAAATTTCCCTTCATCCCATTTGTCCATTACCATTCACCAAATAAATTGGTATTCAGTGCAAAGCAAAGAGAGAAAATGCTATCCCACGTATCTGATAAACTTCATTTGAGGCCTAGACATTGGCATAATAAAAGACAGCTAATGGTACTTCATCAAACAGAAAATTCTAAAAACAAATGCTTCTGATTTCCCTATAAGATATAACTTTAATATTGCAATCAATATAGAGTTGTCTAAGGATTGGCACTGTCTCCAACAAGAATTTGGCCACAAAGTACCACAAAATTGTCAGCTGTTTTGTGATTTTTTTTTTTTTAGTTTTGTTGATAACTTAGACTTTCCCCTATAACATGAGTGTCTGGCTAACAGGAGATTTTGGTATGTTGCAAGTTATTCATTGTTATAAGAATTAATTGCTAAATCTTTGAAAGAAAAAAATAAATCATAGTTAGAGATAGAGATATAGAGATAGACATATGTATAGTGATAGGTTCAATAATTTCTCTGTATCTATCTCCTACAAAAATGTTGGCTCATTAAAAAAGTTAAAAATAAGAAAGTACAAAGAACATTTTAAAAAATTACCTTTATCCAGCATGTAGAAATAACCTTTGTTAACATCTGGTAAACATAATTCTGAATATCTCTATAAATATGTATATAAAAGAGTAGATAGATGGATAGAAATAGATTTACACACATGTATAATATTTAGGAATAATACTTATTTAACAAAGAAAAATAACTTTAATCTTGGAAATAGATGAATTTGAGATAGATTGTTTTTTACAAGAGACAGGAGTTTAAAAAAAATTAAGATTCTGAAAAAAATTAAAAGGCTAGGGTTTTTATTGTCATTTTAACAACAGATGCCATTTTTCAATATTATCCGAATCCCTGCTACTAAGGGAAATTTGCACTCTTACATTTTTTTCTGGCTGTCCCTTTCTTCCCTATTAAAAAAATTTTTATTTTTATCCATTTGTCAAAGTATTATAATTACAAATTCCAATATAGAAAATAACCATATTCTAGTCTTTGATGACAAGTAAATAGTTTGCATCAAATTTTTCCTCCCCTCTCTTTCACTGGCTATTGTGGTTTCATGTTACCACTTAAAGTTTTCTAAGGAATGCATCCTGTTGTCCACAAAAATGTCTTTTGACATAATGGAAATGTTGATAAATATTTTGAAGTCAACTCTTCCTATACTTCCCCACCCACCCTGCCACCCCCCAGGCAAAAATACCTGGCCAGTACGGCAGAGTTACAGGTAGATTTTTTCTTTTTAACAGGCAACTATAGACATCTAGTGTTTACAAAGAATCTTATTTTAAATGTTAATTACCAAAGGTACAAGGTACCTTCAGAACACCTATTTGTAGCGAGTAAACTATAGTCCAAAAGACTTCTTCCAGTAGCAGCAAAGATGATTTTTCTCCTTGTACTATGACCTTTCTTCAAATAGTCTGTATATCTTATAATGGTATCTGGATAAGATCACACCACATCTAGACTTTTCAAGTATCTTTCAGCAAAAATGCCAGAAGCATTTTATCAGGCGGATGAAATACACATCCCCACTTTCACCTGTGCCAGATTTCTCCTAGATTTTATCACTCTCCTTTTTCACAAAATAATAGAACTGACTGTTTGCCCGTAGATTTTTGGTCATTATCCATCTCTGTAGTGGCAAGATCATCAGATGTGTCAGTTTAATCTTATCACAGTATAGACAGACTAACCTCTTTAGTAAGGACTAAAAGTTACATTTATGAATATGTCTTAGAAGTTTCTGGTTATCATCTATGTAGACATGAACTCAAATCCCCTTTTTGATTTGAATTTTCATGAAAATCAAACAAGTGAATAGAAGGGTGAAAAAAGAAGCTCATTGACAAAAATTCAAGACCATGTCTGATTTTCATGAGATCCAGTATTTTAGTTCTCTTTGAGGGTATGAACTTATTGGCCAGTGTATGTTTTCATTTACCTTAAGCTCCTCTTTAAAATCAGGGGTTTTATATGTGCTCATCAGAAGGTACTATAATGTTCTTTACAATGATTTCTTGGATGCCCACAGAATTTTCCCAAGCTTGGTAGGGATGATTTCGATACTATTGGACTGGGTTTAGGTTGTGAAGATATTTAAACACTTCTAAGCTATCTGGAGCATCTCAAACATTAAGGGAATGAATATAAAGTTGGCATCTTGGCATTAGTTCAAAACAATACCTATATATTAAGCATATACTATGTGCTAGCCATGCTAAGCAAAGAGGATCAAATCATAAACATGAGACATATGGCCCTAGTCCTATTAAGCTTGCAGTCTGGTGGGGATGTAATAATTAAATATTACATTGTGATGTGATAAGCCTGCTCTGGAGAAAGTAGCCATTGTCAGAGCACAGAGAAAGGTAATGAGTCAGACTTGAGTCTGTTAAGCTTTCTTGGAGAAGTGGCATCTAAGTTGAGACTTGCAGGAACAATGGGAGTTAGATGAAACGGGTGGGATGGAATAAAAAATGCTGCTTTATTTCCCAGACAATGTCATTCATGTTCTCAGAGAGAGGCCTTGTGTTCTTTCCCCCAGGCCTCACCTGGGGTCACTGGTCCATCTGGCCGGACTCCTTGTGTTTCATCACCCTTGTCTTGTGCAATCAGAAAAGCTCATAGAGGAGAGAGAAGAGGTACGTATCCAGGTATTCTGATTTGGATTTACTATCTTTCCTTTCAAAGAAAGGCGTTCTTTTTTTTCTTTTTTATTGAGACAGAGTCTCACTCTGTCACCCTGGGTAGAATGCCATGGTGTCATAGCTCACACCAACCTCAAACTCTTGGGCTCAAGTGATCCTATTGGACCCAACCTCAAACTCTTGGGCTCAGCCTCCCATGTAGCTGGAACAACAGGTGCCAGCCACAACACCTGGCTAATTTTTAGACATGGAGTTTCACTCTTGCTCAAGCTGGTCTTGAATTCCTGAGTTCAAGCAATTCATCTGTCAGCCTCCCAGAGGCTGCTGGGATTACAGAAGTGAGCCAGTACACTTTGCCTAGGAAGGCCTTCTTGTAAGCAGCCAGCTTGGATTTTCCTTGGTGACTGAACATGATCGAAATCTCTACCACACAGCCCTGGCAACCAGTCTCCTGTGATTTCCTCCTAAAGTTTTCCATTACAAATAAATAAAAACATTGGCATAGGGGCTACTGCCACCAGTTGACTGCCTGGTTCCCATCTTGGAGAGTGTCATAGACACCAACTTCACATTACAGCCAGCCACCTCTTAGAGCTGCCCACAGAAGCTCTGGCACAATGGTGGGTCATTGGGTTACATTTTCCAGAGTGGAGGGTGATAATTACAAGATTTACTAAGCAGAGAAATACGACCCATTAAATTCAATCTAAAAATAATTTCTGCTCTGAAAAAGAAAATCTAATTACCTTGCTCTTCACTATGAAAAATTGGCTTCATCTGGATAAGGAGACATGGAACCTTCCTTTGAAGTAGACCCTACCTTCTTAAGTATCACTGGCAGAGTCTGGGGCCTGCTTCTCATTAAATAATTGAAATAAACCTCCCCCAAATAAACAATGAAGCTTTCAAAAGTAGAAGAGTACATGGGAAAAAATGCATATGTACTTTTAGTCCAAGGCCTTCCACAAAAATTTGTTATCAGAAAGCAGTTTACTTTTGCTTTTGTCGACTGGTGTTAAAAACCTAAGAACAAAGTATGGATGAGACTGTACTTGAAACTTTCAGTCTTACATCTATTCTAGATATTGTCGATTTGATGTTGATCTTAAGATCGTTCATTTCCTATTTACAGTCTTTCTTCTTATTCCTTTAAATTAATTTATTTATTCAACTCAATATATTGCTAATAAATTTATGAATCTTACAAAGTGAAATACTTTATTTCTCTCAGGGTAATTTTGTCTTTAAATTCAGAATAGTATAAGCACTTTGTGAGGAAAAAATCCCGTAACGACCCAGCCCAAGTGACCACACCCGTGTGTGTGTGTGTGTGTGTGTGTGTGTGTGTGTATGACTTGCCTCTTTCTTTGAGGAGTAAGATCTATGTCTACACAACTCAAAAACAGTTAACAAAAAAATAGAATAAGGTCTTACGGGTTCATCACAGAGGTGGCAAGACCTAGATGCGTTGAATGTTAGAGTGACAAGAATTATTGCTTCAAAGTGACTTTTCAGGCACATCTTATTTATGGAGAAATAAAAAAATCACCAATATTTTCAATTTTGAAAGACTCCTTTGATCATGGAATGAGAAAGATAATTACTATTTCACTTAGCTTTGCAGCAAGGGGATTTCTGCCTTCTTATAAGTTTTATCATTTATCTTCTGTATACTTCTTAACATGGAACGATGACTTTGTTCTGTCGCTTATCGGTGGGGAATTATAAAGACTGTTTTGTTTGCCTCAGCAAAGGGTGGAGTAGCATTCAATCAACAGCAATCAGGTATTTTCCTGCCAGAGGGACGGCTTCTAGAGAAAGTCTGCGGTGGTTGTGAATTATTTCCTGTTCTAAAGTCCTTCCTATGTGAACAAAGTTGTGGATTGTACCAATGTCAGTTTCCTGGGTTTTGATATTGTTCTGTAGTTATGTGAGATGTTACCACTAGGGAAAACGGGGTGAAGAGTGCTTGAGACCTTTCTGTACTGTTTTGTAACTTCCTGCTTATCTTTTCTTTGATTTCAAAATAAAAGTTAAAAAGATTAAAATAAATGTCAGTGATTTAAAAGACCAAATCAAGAAAAATATCCTTTCAAGCCAGCTCAAGAAGGTTCACGTCTATATGTTGAGACTCTGTTTATTAAATACAACCTTTACTTTAATGTAGTCTTGTCCAAGCCTTCCAGCCTGCCTACCTTGGATTCCTCTGGAAATGCACACTTGACAATTTTGACTCTACACGAGAACATTAGCGATAAAAAATTAACATAAACATAAAACTGAAGCAGTAACAGCTTCCTAGCAAATATGAACAGCACTGCATTGGTTTATGCTCTACAACAAATAATCCAGTTCAGCGAACTTTGTCTTTACTCCTCTGACAGCCGGTATTACAAAACAGAAGACGTATGATTATCAAGTCAGGAAGAAAACAGGTTTCACCAGAGAAGTTTAAGGACATTTAAGTTCGGCGGCCCTTTTGTCTGAGGCATTGTGGGCTGTATCCCCTTCACGCGCGAGCTCCCTGGAGGACGCTTCATAGGCGCCTGTGATTTCTGTGGTCCCCAGAGGCTCCAGGAAACCAGGTGATGGTAGCAGCCAGGCTCTCACCACAGCCGACCAGACCCCAGGCCAAGGTGACCTTCGAGGATGTGGCCGTGCTCCTCTCCCAGGAGGAGTGGAACCCTCTGGGCCCTGCTGAGAGGGACCTCTACAGAAACGTGATGAGGGAGACATATAGGAATGTGGTCTGGCTGAGACTTTCAGGGGCCAAGCCTGAAGTGATCTCTCAGCTGGAGCGAGGGGAAGAGCCATGGGCCCTGGACAGGAAGGGAACTAAGGAGAGCCAGGGCCTGGGGACTGGCCCCTCCAATGTGACGGCAGTACGGCCTGTATGCAACAAGACAGTTTATCTCGTCCATGGGAATGTGAAATCAAGGGAGAGACGCAAGATGTAGACTTGAGTCTGAAGCCATTAATTAAAGAGGAAATAACAGCGATTCTAGAGAAGACACGGTTGGGGAGGATTGATCAAGAAAATAATGAAACAGAGGGAAGCGTGTGTCCAAGTCCTAGAACTGCCTGCCGCGCTGGAGGTCAGGCCAGGAGGCAGCAGGGCGCTGGGGGCGGAGAGCTGCCCTACCGGTGCATGGAGTGTGGGAAGGGCTTGGGTCGCAGCTCCCACCTGCTCCAGCATCAGCGCATCCGTACCGGGGAGAAGCCTTACTGTGCAGCGTGTGTGGGAAGGCCAGAGCTCAGTCCTAAGCAAGCACAGAGAATCCACACGGGAGAAGCCCTATGAGTGTGACGAGTGCGGAAGGCCTTCCGTGTGAGCTCGGGCCTCACACCGCACCACAAGATACACACAGGGGAGAAGCCCCACGCGTGTCTCGAGTGCCGGAAGACCTTCGCCCAGCGGTCCCACCTCATCCAGCACCAGCGGATCCAGGCCTGGGAGAGGCCATACGTGTGCGGGCTGTGTGGGAAAGCCTTCAATCGCAGCACGGTGCTGCGCAGCCACCAGCGGGGACACAGGGGAGAAGCCGCACCGGTGTCTCCAGTGCAGGAAGACCTTCGCCCAGCGGTCCCACCTCATCCAGCACCAGCGGATCCAGGCCTGGGAGAGGCCATACGTGTGCGCGCTGTGTGGGAAAGCCTTCAATCGCAGCACGGTGCTGCGCAGCCACCAGCGGGGACACACGGGTGCCCCGAGTGCGAGAAGACCTGCAGCGTGAAGCGCACAGAGAGTGCACACGGGCGAACGGCCCTACACATGTGGCGAGTACGGGAAAGCCTCTAGCGACCGCTGGGTGCTCATCCAGCACCACAACGTGCACACCGGGGAGAAGCCCTGTGGGTGCGGTGCCTGCGGGAAGACCCTCAGCCTCCGCTCCACCCTGATGAACCACGAGCGCATCCACACGGAGAAGCCCTAATGGCGAGGCCTTCGTGCCGCACTCGCACCTGATCCGGCAGCAGAGGGTGACACCGGGAGAAGCCCTGGGTGCGCGGCGAGCGCGGACTCGCCTTCAGCGCGCGCCACTCCGTGGTGCAGCGGGAGCGCATCCGCGCAGGCGCAGGCGAGCGGCCCTTCCTTCAGTCTGAAGGCGACGCTGATTGTTCACCCGCGGACACACGTGGGTGAGCGGCCCTGTGAGTGTAGCAGCTGTGGGAAGGCCTTCAGCCAGTACTCCGTGCTCATCCAGCACCAGCGCATCCACACAGGCGAGAAGGGCCGGGCCTTCCACCTGCACGGGCACCTGATCTAGCCCCAAAAGGTGCGCAGCAAGCCCTGACCTGCCCTGGCCAGCTGGCCAGACTGCGGTGCCATTCCCATCACCTCTCTGGGCTCCCTCAGCCCTCTCGGGTGAGTCAGTGTTGCCGAGTAACTGAAAAGAGACGCTTTGGGTGTGTTCAAGCAATCATACAATTGTAGTGAACTTTGGTAAAGACAGCCGAAATTATTTCTTTAACATTATGAGGTTTATTCAAGTGAGTTACTAAGGAAGTTAAGGCATAAGAACTATTTATTGCTCCAGTAAAACTTTCTTATATTTGAGACAAAATTCTTTTCCTTAGGACACTACATGCCTTTCCTAAATATAAGTAACCAGTCTAATTATTGTACTTAAAATTAGAATTTTGGGCTATTTTCAATATTCTGTTAAAACACTGAACTAAAGTGCTGTGTGGACAAAGTGATAGAAAAAGAGATTGTCATCAAGTACCATCATGCAAAATGGCTAGAAAGCCAAAAAAAAGGACATTTAAGTTCATTGTTCTACCTTCTAACCAGTAGAGTCTCCCCTTTTGAGGCCAAGGAATTGTCAATGAAATGTGAGTAGCGTTGGAACCACTGGAAACGTCTTCTCCCATGCCTGGCTGAACATGTTGATCATACGACCACACAGTTCAATTTAAAGTATCTTTACTCCTTAAATTTTGCTTATTCATTTTGAAACTCGACAAATTCTCTGGCGAGTTAAAGTAGAAATATCACTATAAATCTTGCAAATTAATTGATGTCGTATATATAAAATAGCCAACTGATTGCTTAAATTGGCTGAACAGAAAGGGACCATTCAGGAATGGGTTTTGTTCCTGAGCAGGTACCCATGACCTGAGGGTGATGTCATAAGCTCTTTCAAATATTTAGGTGTTGATTTTAAATTGCAAACTAAAACTAGTCAAGTTCCCACTTCTTCCAGCATGTAAAAATTAATAAGTAGAAAACCCAAGAACTCTAGCAATTTCCTTCAATAAATGGTTATGAATTGATAAACTGTGAGGTGGCTGGATTGAAAGCCATTTGTTGGTCCCTGTGTTCTTCCACCTTACTAGGTATAGAGCACAGCTAGAAACACATCAGTTGATTTGAAATAATCACATTATATATAATCAGAAATAGAGATAAGCTCCAAATTGATGTAAAATTTAGCCTTCTTTTAAAAGTCTATATCCATATTTGTGCATACAAGCTCTTGTATTTTTTCAGAAAAGTAAAATGTTAAGGCTGGAGTATGACTCCCACTGGAAGGAACTAAATTAGCAAACCCTTAGCTAGGCTGAGGGAAAACACAATGGCACTGAGCAAAACTAATGTTCTGGGTCTAGACAAGAGAAAAAGCTCACAGCTGAATGAGCCTGGTGAACGCTATAACACAATTGTCACTTTAAAAGAAAGAATCTTAAGAAATTGCTATTTCACAAAAGGAATATATGCCCATTAGAGGATAGTGGGGTTTTTTGTTTGTTTTATAATGAATAGACTTTGTTTTTCAAAGGACAGATTTTTAAAATGCTGTATTTGGTAACAGGTTCATTAGAGAATATATTTATAAATTATGTTAAGCATTCTGTCTCCGTTTTCATTTTCTCTATGAATTTGTTTTAAACCAGGTTTCTTAGTTCAACTAGTTCACTAGATTTGCTCAGTTAAGTCAAAACGCTAGACACCACCAGCTTCCACAAGGTCAGCAAAACTCTGGATTAGGACCTCATAGACCTAGTTATCTTTCCTTCAACTTTAAAACCATGAGAAACAGTGAGTGAGAGTCACCCCTCTGCACAGAAGGATATAATATTGGTAACTCAGCAGGACCCAGTGAAGATATTACATAGCAGCTCATTCTAGGATCATGGGGTTGATAATGAACTTGAGATCATGTCATGTGCCCAACACTGAGGCCTCAGAGATATGAATAATATCATTACAGTACATGAGACCTGTACAGCCCAAACCCGGTTTAGTAAATATTCATATAGCAAGAGTGAAACATGACAAAACCCCGAGCAGGGCTGCCTTCATTCAGAAACAATGACAGGCAGCATCTCCAGGAGGCACCGGGATGGGGAAGTCTTGCTAGCACTGGGAAGAAAACAGAGGCACAAGTTCTACAACTTGAGGACCAGCCATGGGGACCGCATGGAGTATACACTTTCCTCTCATCTCTTCTCATTCTGTCTGTCTCACAGACATAGAAGCAGCTCGATGGTTGCCTCTCAGACAATACACATAATCTAAATCCTAACCATAGCTCTCTGTGTTGGGATCTCTCCCACTTCATCTATAGAGGCCTGTCAGTAAGAGTTGCAGCCAAGAGTCAGAGCAACCCATGGTATCCCTTGTCTGGGCACAGGACACAGTCACCTTAGGGACAGCAAGCAATCTGGTCAAAAGTCCTGTAGCTCCTCCATGCTTCTGACATTTAACTTGACCATTTCTGACAGTGGAAGAAGCTAGACTAGGGAAAAACAGACAATGAAGGGTAGGAACCAGGCACAAATGTAGACCAAACCTAGACACAGTGGAAGACCCCAAGTTAGGGCTTGAAGGGCATCATCTGATCCAGCTCCCTTATTTTACAGGAGAAATTGAAATTCAAATTGGAGGAGGAATTTATCCAAAGACGTACAGTCAAGACCAGCACTCTGCTCCAACAGGGGCGTAACTTTGCTCTGTTCTCTGACCTTCTGGTTACAGTGAACTTCTGGACTAGCTGCACTGAAGCATTGAATGAGGTATGTGGAATGAAGACCATCTGCTCCAGGGCTAGTGCACACCCTGGCACATCCTATCTTCTTCTCTGAAAATCTGGATAATAAATTCTACTTGATTCTCAAGAATCTTTTGATTGAAGGTACAATGTAGAAAAAGTAAAACAGTGGTTTTGTAACATACAAAGATTTTACTTAGTATAGAGACAAGAAATAAATTACAGCCAGGCCTCATGTAATGAAGTAGATTTTATTTTTATCTTTTAAAGCATTTATTGGCCATTTAAAAAAATTAGATAAGTATGGGGGTACAGATAATTAGATTACATTGTTTGCGTTTGTTAGGTAGAGTCCAAGTTGAGTTGTGCCTGTCAACAGGAGGTATACCTTTACATTGTACTTGTTAGATGAGAGCACACCAATCCTTCTCCTTCCTCCTCTTTTTCCTCTCTCTCCACCCCCTACAACCCTTGAGTCTAATTGTGTTTTTCTCTTATGTGGGCATGTATTTGTCTACTGGTTTCATATTAGTATTGAGTACATTGGATACTTGATTTTCCATTCTTGTGATTTTACTAAGTAGAATGTTCTTCAACTCTATCCAGGTTAATACAAAAGGTATTAAAATCTCCATCATTTTTGGCTGAATAGTATTCCATGCTATATCTCAACATATGAATAGATTAATGAACTAGATTTGAGCCAACCAGGAATTGAGCTTCTCCATCCTCCTGGGTCACATGTTGCCTATCATCTGTGGATCTTTTTTCTTTTCTCATGGCAATATCTTGTTTATGCATCTCACTAATGCCCCAACATGGCAATTAGTCTCAACTCTACTTCAAAGCCTCTAGGCTCCAGTACTACCATTGACTGTTAACTGTCCCTCTGTTTTAGTTCAAGTCCTCAAAGACAGAATCCTTTAGACTTAACTTATCTCTGTCTGGGTATGTCATAGGCATTGGTCAGCCTGATGAATTAGTCAACATTGGGGTAAGCATCCATCTACCTGTAGTTCTACAAAGGATTTAGGTGGTGTGATCCATTCATCGTCACTCAGGGGGCTCCTGCAATGAGAGTATGATCAATTACCTCCTCATGACATCTAGGCTCTTGCATGTTTGAATTTTGGCAGGCACTGTAGTCCAATGTTTGGTGTCTCTTGGTGAGAGGTCTGGGCCATGAACCAAGTTTAGAATGTGGCCATATCAGAAGGGCAAATAAATGACTGAATATCATTTACACAGACAAGGCCCAGGATATGAAACCTAAACTAAGAGTTAATCATGGCAAAAGAGTTCTCTTTGTTGAGGAGGAGTCCTTGCTCCCTGACAGTTGAGATTATTTGAAGATAAAAGGTATTTGCTTGTTCCCTAAACCAAAGTTGCCCTCAAAGAGATGGAGGTCTCTTGAGTCCAGAGGACTGTGCTGGTTGTAAACAACCCCACCACATTCAACAGACTTAAAATCTGTAACTTGACAATCCACTAGAGAGGAATACTGTTTGCAGCATCGTACTTTGTCGCATATCCCACATATTACTTGGACAGTGAGGTTAGAAAACATCAGAGTGCTAGGTTCTCAACAAGTGAATCAATATCTGTTGTTTTTTTTTAGCCTGTCTCTGTATCAAAATATTCCCAGTGTTTGTTTCCAAAGATCAGCAGAGGACTTTACAAGAGAAATTCACTTTGTGTGTTTTTAATCTTCTAACATTCCCCTAAATTTGAAATTCCCTCCTTTAAGTTACTCACAAATATTTATTCAAAACTAAAATGATTATATATTGAAGGATGTTATAAAATACAAAGCAATCAAACATATTTGTTTCTTTTTTATTTTTGTAGGGGATTCACTGAGGGGACAAAGAAACAAGTTACATTGATTGCATTAGGCAAAGTCCCTCTTATAATTGTATTACATTTGTTTATCTTTTAATTTCATAATGACCGATGCTGCCTGCTTAGCACTTACTCCAAGGAATAAAAGTTAAGGTAGATTGCTAGAAATCAAACGTTGGTAGAGTCATATCACACTACATAATTTCTTCCCCAACATCAGGGGCTCTTACTATATCAGGAAATTTAAAACTTTTGTATTTTAACTTCTAGGCTAAAAATACATGAGATAATTTGTTAAAAGAGTAAAACCTTTTTAAGTCTACATAAATATAAAGACTAACTATTATCAGTATGGTACATAACTGGCTCTAAATATGCATAATCATAATAATATTGATTCTTTTTACTTTTAGTTTGTCTTTGCAGCATTTGAATTGCTTTTTTGCTTCTAGAATCACCAGCTGAATTAATCCCATTATTCTTCTGTGGGGGATTTCTGGCAAATAAGTCAGTAATAATATCCAGAGAAATGTCTAAACCCATTAGAGTATATTGGAAAAAATAGTTTACAGGTTTGTAGGCCCACAGATTTTAATTGATGATAGTGGATATAATTCTACTCCCTTAGCTATCATCTTTTCAGTTATTGTTAGACTACTCCAAATATAAGATATTGGGCTAGTAGGAAGTAGCAGAAGAAAGTAAATTGGTAGGATGAAGAAACAAAGCAGGGAAAATAAGATAGCAATCACAGAGGACCAGGTGAGAGCATAGAGGGGGCAAACTAGATGGTCAAGGTGGGGAAATTTTAAGAACTGGAAGGACTGGCATGAATCCAGAAGCCTTTATATACACATACACTAGAGAGGATCAAGTTCTAGAAAATACACAAGTCTGGAAGGTTGGCACACAAGAACCAGGCACGAGGGTATAATAACACAGAAACGTTAAAGTGAGTTCTGGCTTGTGTATTATAACTCGTTCTTGGGCTGGAGCCTCTGACAGGGTTTTTGGACCTGGAGGTAGAAACAGGAGAGCCACATGAAAGATAGAAGAAAGTTACATGCTGACCAGAGGAGGTGAATAGAGGACTCAGAGGCAAGGAGAAAGACTAACAAATGCTTACTACTTGACCTTTCTGGTTCTTTTGCCAATCACTTTGTATTGTATTATCCATGGAATTATATTCCTTTTTTTTTTTAAACAAGTGAACAGTTTATTAAGAATTAAACAAAGGTATGATGTGATACAGTACAAGCAAGACACTCAAGGTGGGTATAATAGTACTACTCACACAAAAACCTGAATTTCACCTCAAAAAAAAATCACAAGACAAAAGAGAAAACAATTTCACTGTTATAAGATGAGATATTTCATGCAAAGTATTAACTCTGCCCCTCCAAAGCCCAACCTCCCAATATAGTTAAGTTATATTCTTAACTGTCAAACCATCTATTGCAGCTATGTGTTGAAAGGCTTCAAATCATCCTACCAGTCCTCTTCCAAACAGAACATATCTTTTTATATCCTGCCTTGTCAAGTCCCTCCAGAATCTGACACCACACTCCTGTTAATCCAGGTTCTCCAGGGAGCAGATGCCAGTATAGCATTAGGCATGAAAAAGATTCATGAGAGAAATCCCTCCCAGGAAAATGGAAAAAGAGCCAGGAGTTACTGGAGAGCCATCAGAGCAAGAAGCAGATCTGACCTCTGTGAAGAAGAGAGGGAGGGAAGGCTAGCTACAGGAGGTGTGTACACTACAGTGCAGCCTAAAGAAAGTGAGAGAAGACCCCTAGGAGTCCTCAAAACAAAGCTGATCATCAGCTCTGTTGGAAGTGTGGCTTCTACAAGAACACAGATTTTAAAGTGTAGTTGCGGAGGCATTGGCCAATTACACTCCCCACTGCAGAAGATCTGAGAGGTTATTTTCAGGGCCACCAGAGTTGACTCAACCTTCACTTCCCTTACTCCTGCATATTCACCTTCACTGCCATCGCCAGAATATTCTCCACATAGCCTCACAATGATGTTTCTGTTGTTGCTTTTTAATGTAAACACCTCCCTTCAAAATACTTTTATTTTCTCACTATTTTAATTCTGCACAATCTTCAAAGCTCAGTGGAAATGTCATTTCCTCCAAAGAGTCTTACTGGTTCATTATGGTTTCTATTCAGCTGCCCCTTCTCTGTCTAGGGTATGAACGCTACCTTCCTTCATTTAATTGCATACCTGCTCTCTTCTGTTTCATGTGTGATCATTTAGCTTTGCCCAGATTCTAACAATCTCAAAGTCCCTGACTTTATAACCTGCTCAGAGCTCACCATGGTGTGACAAAAAATGTGGTTGATTGAAAATAAATATAATTCTTAGAAAGGTAGAGAATTCATATGTAGAATTTAAACTTAAGTCAATCTTAGGTTAGTATCAGCCACACCAAATTCCCTGATCCAGTCCTTATATTTCCTCCAAGAATTCTCAAGTTGAAGCTCCCTGAAGCTAATTAGAATTGCTACTCCCTTACAAGACAAGATACTACCAGATCTACTAAAGGAACGATGCAATCATGAACAGTGGTTGCTTTGTGGGAGGGAATAAAGCAGGATACTGATTTTTTGAAGAACACTAAGCATGTTAGTGTTAGTGGATGGTAGTTCACCAGAGCTAGTCCTAAATACACCAGTGAAGAGGCAAGGTCCACGCTCAGTCAAGGTGGTCTCTCAGATTTGGGTGAGCAGTGAAGTGGGCCAGGCTTAGGGGAATTGGGGTCTCGTCATTACAGTCATCTATTGGGGTGAGTTGTATCCATTATGGAAATGCCAAGCCCAGTCAGAAAGACAGAAGGGCTGGGCTGAAGCTGGAGGAAGGAGGCAAGAGCCCAGTGAGTATAAGACTCAGGAGGGAGAAGTCTGTTGAGGAGAGATCTGGGATGAGAACAGCAGCTACTTCTCACATTGCTTGTTTGTTTTTTTTCTGATGCTTAATGAGTCAGGATTTACTCAAACGCCCATTCATCTGGTCATTAATGTTGAACATATTGGGGAGATCAAGAGAATGCTAGGACTAGGGATGCAGACACAAGCAAGGTGAAGTTTGACTTGCACAAAGATCCACAGGTAAACAGGTCTCATTAAACTATGGTGAGATAAGAACTAAAAAGAAGGAACAATTACTATGCAGGAGGGAAAGGGGTCCCCAAAGCTAGTCCTAAATATACCAATGAAGAGGGAAAGTGTGTGCTCTCCCGCTCTCATCTGCACTCAACCCTCAGGAGGTGTCATGGTTGAGCAGTGGCTCATGCTTTTAATCCTAGCACTCTGGGAGGCTGAAGTAGGTAGATTGTTTGAGCTCAGGAGTTTGAAACCAGCTTAAGCAAGAGCATGAGACCCTTCCAAAAGTATCCAGGGGTTGTGGTGGGCACCTGTAATCTCCGCAACTTGGGAGGCTGAGGCAAGTGTGTCGCTTGAGCTCAAGAGATTGAGGTTGCTATGAGCTATGATGCTATGGCACTCTACTGAGGGTGACAACATGAGACTTTGTCTCAAAAGAACAAAAACAAACAAACAAAAACCCTCAGTAAGGTTGGTGAAGGAGCCCTGTATATTTCTGAAAGGAAATCCCTCCTTTGCCCACAACAGTTCCAGTCTTCACACCATGACTGCATAAGAGACCATCCAGACCAACTGCATGATACCCTACATTCTTCAAGACTCCCAAGACTTCAGGATCTTCTGGCATCACCCTTACTCCCATACTCACTGATTCCTGTGCATCTCCTGCTTTGATCTAGTGTCAGACTCCTTTCTGACTTCTCTAGTACTGAAGATCAGTCACTAGCCAAGACTGTACCTCAAACTTTCCTTTGAATGCTTCCTGCAACTTCATGCATTATGAATGCTTCACAATATGTAGCTCTTCTGATGACACCTATACCCCTTGTATCACAGAACTGGAGCTACAGGGGGTGGCCTTTTTCCCCCCCATTGCCATTTTTCATCCATCACTTCTTCCTAAAAATACTACCTAATAGCCTTCCTTGTTGTAGTCATTTACCGATACCCACATTACTCCCCTCTGTTTCTAGAAGATATTAGCTCCTTGTTGTAACTCTTTCCAATACTGTTTCCACCGTAATTTTCTGTAATTTCACTATGCATGTATGTAATCCTTCTAATACCCTGGCCTCTTAGTTCTTTGAGCCCCTTTCCTGCAGTGACCTTTCCTCCAACATACCTCAGCCATTCACCCTTCTTAACCAGGATTCATCATCTAAACACACTATTTTCCATGTAGCAAGAAGGCAGGCAGCTGAATACAGCTGGAGGAAAATACACAGCTAAGTTCATGCTTTTACTGAAAATTCATTACCATTAATGTCAAGTGGTGCTTAGTGCTACCTGGCAATTCTGCTGTTTCCCAAGTCCAAACATCCTCTGTTCCCTTAAAACCTCCTAAACCTCCTGCTTCCCTATTTAATCTTAGCTGAAGAACTTGCTTCCTGTTTCACTGAGAAAATGGAGGCCATAAGATGAGAACATCACAGGCTCCTTCCACCATATTTTCAAATCTTCCTATAGCTGAATCCAGATTGTTTGTCTTTCCTCCTGCAACAATGTCTGCTTAGTCCACGCCCCTATCTAAGGCCAATATTCCACTGAGCTCTGGGTTCCATCCTCTCTCACCTACCCAAGGATATTGCTGTAGCAATTGTCACCTCTCTTGTGCATCACCAATTACTCTCTCATCATCAGGCATGTTAAAATATATCTTATCTAAAGTTAAGAAAATAAAAAGAAGACTTCATTAAACCCACATGACCCTTCAGCCTCCATCTTAACCCTCTGCTCCTCTTTCAACTCACTGTTTCTACTTTGCCTCTTGAATTCATGCCAAGCAGGTTTTTTTCCCCACCATCTCATTGACTCTTTTGAAGATCATCAATGTTTCTACTCTGCCAAATCCAGTGGTCAATCCTCAGTTCTTGTCTTCCTGAATCTATGAGCATTTGAAACAATCACTCTTCCTTTAGGAAGTCCTTTCTTAGCTTGGCTTCTAGCACATCACCCCTTCCTGGGTCACTTTCTTCACCATTGGCTATTCTTCTTGGTCTTCTCTACTGGTTCCTTGTATGAACTCCTATCTTTTAATACTGGAGGACCCTAAAAAATCATCCTGAGACTGAAATCCTCTGTCTTACTGCTGCCTTGATCTAGTCTTGTCTCTTGGCATTATATACAATGCCAATGCTGATGAGCCCCAAAGACACAGGTTGCCAAAATAAATAATAAATATATATTTTAAGAAAGGAAAAACCTATTAAAATTGTAACACTCAATATATACCAATAAAAAAGGTGAATACAAGTCACACTTAGCACCTCTTGTAATTGTGGAAGTCAAACATGACTTAAGTATTACAAATTCAATACAATTTTTTTCCATATATACATTTTTTGGCACCCTCTATAAATACTCCATCAGGACCTCTTTCTTGAACCCCAGAGTTGTATATCCAACTGCCTATTTAACAATTCCAATCGGTTGCCTGTCATGTCACATATAAAATGTTCCATTAAACTACTGATTCTCACCCCCACAACCCTTCCTTCTATACTTTCCCTGAAATTGGTAAATGAAAACTATGTTCATCCAGTTCCTTAGACCAAACACCTTGAGCTGGTCTTGCCTTCTCTTTCCAGGGGTGTGCTGGTAAACACGTAATAGCAGGCTGTCAGCTCTAAAGGGTAAGTAAGAGGTAGGGGAAGGTTGGACTTCCTTGTGTAAATACTCCCAATATTCTCCGTTTCTAGCTAGAAGAATAGGGCCTCTACGGGATCCTTAGGAATAGCACAATCAATTGAATCCCAATTTTGCATTCTGCTTATTCAGGAATTCTGTGTTGTTCCAGCTTTGGGGAGAATTAGTATAAGATGTGGGAATACATTCCTTCTTTCTTTATAGAAAATAAAACAGCAGCTTCCCACCATGCCAAGCCTGATTGCTAAAGAGATAATCATGAGAAGCAGGAGAGTAATGGTAGCCTGCTACATACCAGGGACATTGTCCTGTGACATTCCCATCACAATCTGATCCCCCAAATAATGGCTAATTGCAAATATTTGATAAGTTCTTAAAAGTTTTTTTCTAAACCTCCAAACCCTAGGGGAAGCTAGAGTGTTCCCAGGCCAGACTAAAACCTTTTAACCTTAAGTCCCTTAAACATAAATACGTTGCCAAGATGCCGAGTGGATATTTAAATCATCGACTTCCTGTTTTAGTGCTATCTCTCTGTTTTGGAGAGGGACCAAAACTGTTTCATTCCTTTTGGCCCTGCTTTCTTCATTTAAAAAGGATTTATACTTCAGGGGTTTTGACTCCAGGAAAAAAGATAGCACATATTTTGGATGTCAAATTCTTAATGTTTTGACCCTTTCAGACAAAAACGCACTACTCTGTAGCCAGTGGAGTGAGAGAATCAGATCAGACACACACACGTTCAAATGGGCTTCCAACGAACAAGTAAAGAGGGAAAATTGGCCCACCAACAATAACTTGTTTAGAGAACATTAAAAATAGCCCATCCAAGAAGGAGATTTTTGCTAACCCACTTGTAAATAGTTTTGCTTAGATGTAATTTAAGATCATCTATCTAAGTATTCCCATTGTGCCAGACTATCAGTCAACTAAACTTCAAGTGTGATGAAAACACACCCAACACTAGTTTCATGAGACTTTCCCTATAGCGGATAGGACTAAGTAGAAGATGCTGAATGATGGATTTTGGACAGAGAAAGTTTTTTAAGTTTCTCAACCAGGATGAGGGTTGGTGAGCGGGGATAATTTCAGAGTATCCTGAATAGCTTTTTAAAACAGTGCACCACTGTCACCCTGTGTGGCTTTGAAAAATTTGAAGAAAAGCAGATTCTGACTGTATTCTGTACTCCCCTCCCCAGTTACAAGTCCCAAGGGAGATAGGGTAACATTAGAAATGTTAATATGATGTCAGTGAATGCTGCTTTTGTCAGTTAACAGAATTTAATTCATTTCAGCATTTGTTAAGCTTCTACTTTGTATTTGATGTGTTTGGCACCGGAATTGAGGGTAAAGAATACAAAGATTTATAAAAATTATTACTACCTTCTAGTGATATTCAATTGGCTCGTGCCTATAATCCTAGCACTTTGGGAGGCCAAGGCAGGTGGATCACCTGAGCTCAGGAGTTCAAGACCAGTCTGAGCAAGAGTGAGACCCCATCACTACTAAAAACAGAAAAACTAGTTGGGCGTTGTGGCAGGTGCTTGTAGTCCTCACTTATTGGGAGGCTAAGGCAAGAGGATCTTTTGAACCTAAGAGATGAGGTTGCTGTGAACTATGACACCATGGCACTCTACCCAGGGAGGCAGAGTGTGATTCTGTCTCAATGAAAGAGAGATGGAGGGAAGGAAGGAAGGAAGGAAGACAGGTAGGCAGGCAGGCAACTGATTGGTCAGAATACATGGGGGTTTATGCTGTGAGAAACATTGCTTCTGACTGAAGCAATAAAAGGAGGTGGTGATGTATGAGTTGAATCTTGAATTATGAATTGATATTTAATCAGTAGAGAGTGAATGGAAAGGCATCCAAGACCAACCAAGCAGTCTTTGTAGCTGACAGCACATGTTGATTGACTTGGGCTTGGGAAAATCTGTAGGCGACTTGGGTGGTTAGTCATTCCTCCATGGCTCAGCAGTTGCCAAGAGGCTTGCTCACACACACCTCGCTGCTGCACTGTCAGCTAAAAAGGAGGCATTCTCAGACCAAGAATGCAATGGCTGAGAACAGAACAAGGGTCTGAGAAGACCTCATGAGTAAACTTTGGGTTTCAAGAAACTGCTGCCATTTCAAAAATCGATGCACATTTGCATGGGTGCAAAAAAGAGCAGCTCTTTATCTGTCATTGGGGAGACTAATGAAGTCAATGGTTTGATCCTTTCTCTCACTGGACAATTCAATGGTGATTGTGGTTATCACCCTAGAGAGCCATCTCAGAAGACACACTGTTGTCCTGGGGTGCTGGATAAGATATTGGCTACTGGAAGAATAGAATGAATATATCCTACTAATAGTGAGCTTATATTACATATTTTTGAAAATAAATTACAGTATAATTATACCTAAGTGGAGAAAGGGAAAACAGATCCCTTATTAGGCATAATCTGGCAGTTCAAAGGCAGGCCAGAAAGTGGGAAAATTTAGGAAACATGAATTAAGACAGCTAAGAGTAACCCATTGGAAGATCTGCTATCTCCAACCATTGATTTATCGCATAAGGGTAGGATTTAAGTCAATTTGCTGAAAATGCAAGATTAGGCCAATTGGGGTGATTAGACTGCAATTGGCAACTAGTCATAATATGTTCACTTTTAGTAAGCATTTATGATCCTTAAGTTTATTCTACCTCTGAGAACAATATTAATCAATTTAAAGGCTTTTATAAAAATTCAATATCTACAAAGTATTTTGTGACCTTACTACTTCTGTAAGCCATCCAAGATTCCTTTTAAAAGTTTATAGTCTTTGCTTCTCTAAATATTGTCAAAAAATGGGGGGAAAATCCTTAAACTCAATGGTGTTCTTTCAGAATTTGGCTCCCAAGTCCCATTCCTGTCTGTATAGTTTAATTTTTTTCTCGCAATGCAAATATGTTCTCAACACCTCTGCAGTACAAAGTCAAATGTTGGCTCATAGCCCTGTGTGATTGTGAGTAAGCTGTTAAGGTATTAATATTTTAGTGGCTCCAAAGTTGATTGGAGGGAATTTTAATCTTATTTTCTTTGTTTACCAATGTGACTACCCAAAACCTCTCTTTTCATGTTGGAAAATGACAAATGACAGACGTGATTAAGACTGAGAGTCAAAATATAGACAATTTTACCTTGTTGAATATGTATTTTGTTTTAGATGGAGTTCTTCTGCAATAGACATGAGCTGAAAGTAATATATATTCACTTGGTAAAAAGTCTGTGGCTACACCAGAAGAGGACTAATATTTATTGAGGCTCCATAGACACTGTGTTAAATTATTTATATTATTTCATTTAGTTCTTATAATTCCCACTATAATTTTTGTTTTTGCAAATGAGGAAATGGGAGCTCAAAGGGTTGAATATTTTATCCAGGTCCTCACTGCTCATATAGACCCCACACCTTGTATTTAACCCAATAACCCAAGTTCTGTGTGCATGTTAATTCTGAAATATCAGCTGCCCAAAACATTGCATTAAAAATAATTTTAAAGCCATGTGCAAGAAGGCTATGATCAATTAGCAAGAGCCCATGAGCAAGATTGGTGATACGTAGACTATTTGTGTCCCCATTATTATACTAGGATGTCTCCCACAGACTTTATTGGCAATTTTAGCTTGAAATTAGGAAGCTAGAAGGAATATAAAATCCTCATGGGTTCTAGCCTTAATATTCTTTCTTTAGTAAACATAGATTTTCCATGAATAGCCCTCCCTTGTTTGTAGCATTTTCTTATGACTTGATTTTTATCCTAAAATATTCAACTGCTTTTTTTTAATCCCTTGGCAATGAGCCCCTCACCACCTATATTCTAAGAGTTAGCTCAGTGTTATGATCAATGTCACATTATTGGAAATTTATTTTTAAATACTTTAGTGTAAACAGTATGTATAAATGAACTCCAATCTACATCTTAGGAACTATTAGTGTCTGAAGGACCCGAGTCAGGAATACACACCATAGAAAGTGCAGGCCATAATTTTTAATGCCATTATTTAAATCCACCCCTCAAAGTCTATAAATTGGCATCAAAGATAGAGAAATATTTTTCTACTGGGCTGCTTAGTACATGTTTCATACATGTAATGGGATTACATGGAAAGATTTATACAGACATCTCCATCTTTGTGTGTACAGGGATTAAGAAATCTACAAACCCAGCATTCAGAGGAGTGCCACAGACCCGAGATCTTATTCAGGCCTATGCTTATTTAACGAAAATTTCCAGTCTGGCTAAAATGTAAGCTGACTTTACCATCAGAATATGGCTAAGAGTAACCTATTGGAAGATCTGTTATCTTCCAATGTTTCCCAGGGAAGGAAGATTTTGTGCAAGATGCTTGTCAGAGGACTTAAAAGGACGAAGTCAAGACTTTGAGTATATAGAACAAGCTTTGTAATTGTTTTTGTGCCCACTTGTTAACTAATGTTTGCATGTGTGGCAAAATCTCATCTCTGAGACTTGTTTCCACTGTAACATGTGGTGTGGTATTGAAGTTATCTGGGAGGAAGCAGTACCTGCAGCTAAAAACTGAAAATTATCTATGTTCACCATAAAAAGCCTGACAACTGTAAATAGGAAAATTAGCTTAGGTCATATTATAACAACCAGTTATTGTGGGAAATCTAATAGAGACCTCTTCTTCCTCTGCCCCTCTCCCCTCATGACTCCCAATATTCTAGGGTTGCCCACTGGAATGAAAGAGGGGACGTTAAGAGCCAGAATCTTACAAATCTAAACCTTGAACCTCTAGTCTGGGGTCAATGGGGTGAAAGTGGGAACAGAGCTTTGTATCAGAGGAGATGAGATTTAAATTTTAAAATAAACACTTATCATTGTTGAGTTTAGAAACTGGACAGAGAGATAATCAAAAAGTCTCTGTAGTTAATAATAAAAGGAAGTTTGATATACAATAGAAGTACTGAAAGGGAAAAATATAAAATCAGTTTGTCTTTATATGCCCAGTGAATCCTGAGTTCTCAATGAACCAGTCACGCTATCTTGAGAATTCTGTATGACTGTGCTAATGCTTCAATATATTATATACAAAATCTGAGGTCTTCTAAAATCTGATTTCATATTCTTCAAATTCTCAAGGAGCAATATTTCCATTTTCCCCATTAGGTGAATCATTCCTATTTAAAAGGATTGAGCATGAATAAATAGAAATTAGCACCAGGGCTAACTCTTCTGACCATGATGACTCTTCTTCACTTGCACACAAATACAAACTGAGAATCTTCTCCCCTCCCCAGCTGTTGTCTCAGAGTGAATCAGAGGGAGGCAACAAATTTCCTTTCAAAATATATTCAAGGCTAAATCTCCACTAGATAATGTAATTTTTCTTTTTTTTAAAATAATTTTATTAAATCATAATTGTGTACATTGGTGCAATCATAGGGCACAATGTGCTTCATATACAATCAGAAATATTTTGATCATACTGTTACAGATAGTCTTCATGGCATTTTCTTGATCACTATATAAAGACATTGATACTCTACATTTAATAAGTTTCACCAGTACCCTGCTAAGATGCACCGTAGGTGTGATCCCACTAATTGCCCTCCATCCACCCATCCTCCCCCCTCCCCTCCCCTCCCTTTCCCTTTTCCCTGTATTCTTGTGCTATAATTGGGTTTTAGCCTTCATATGAAAGCTATAAATTGGCTTCATATTAGGGCTGAGTACATTGGATACTTTTTCTTCCATTCTTGAGATACTTTGCTAA
>CAUYON010096249.1:0-18778 GCA_963573935.1 Arctocebus calabarensis
ACTACCTACCCGAAGTAGAAGAGCAGGATGTTGGCACTCTGCCTGTGTCTTGTGCTTGGGAAAGTGGAATGAAACGTCACCCAGCAACTTGTGCTTCAGCTAGTATTAATGTGTAGATATCATTCTGTAGCTGTTAACTGCGAGTCTAGCTTGAATTAAGGGATTTCGGAGGACCATTTAACTTAATTATTGCTAGTTTTGAAATGTCTTTGTAAGAGTAAGGTTGGCACAGATGCAGCAATATGTAAGATTAGGAGTTCTTATCTGTGTTCCTATGGAAACTATTTGAATATGGATTTTTATTCACTTCACAGACATGCTATGAAAGAGCACCCCTCTGTTGCTCAGCAAGCATTTGCAGCTTTGTACAGTAGTAGAATGGGCCAAAAGCTTAGTGTTGGGACCTGTTTTAAGAATAAAGTATCTTGAAATTAAAAAAAAAAAAAGAAAGAGAAAATTTGGAGATAATTTACCCAATGAAACTGGCTGAACTGCAGGATTGTGACTCTCTGGAAAGACTCATTCAAGTCAAGCAGCCTTCCTAATTTCTATGCATCTCTCCCCTCTGAGACATATCTTAATCTCAGGAACCATACACTCAAAATGGCAACCATCTTTGGTAGCAGTTATATCTGTGAACAGACTTTTTCCAGAATGGAACATCTGAAATCCCCAACCAAATCTAGACTAACTGATGCACACTTGCATCACTTGTTACGCCTAGCAGTGACAAATAGGGAACCGGACACTGACCATCTCATTAGCCAATAGCAGGCTGGCCCATAGTTCCCATGGAAATACTGGTAACTTTTTTGATTTAACTTTATTTGTTCTTCTTTTTAAATATTATATTTGTTCTCATTTTATTTTTTTTACTTTAAAATAAAATATATGGAGTGTGCATAGGAATTTGTTCATAGTTTTTTTTTTTTTTAAACTATAGTCCGGCCCGCCAACAGTCTGAGGGACACTGAATTGGCCATCTGTTTAAAAGTTTGAGGACCCCTGACCTAGAGTGAGAAAAGGAAATAAAGAATGAAGGAGAACTTGAGAAGGACGAATTGGCTGGACATCATGATTAATTTAGACACTGGATTTGTGAACAAGGAGAGAGTAAACAGTGCCTGAGCTTTTAAGGCTGGGTAACAAAAATGGCTGTATCATTAGTGAATGTAAGAAGGAGACACTCTGAGGAGAAAGGTACTGGCTTAAATTTTAGGAGTCAGTTGTCTAAGAACATACCCAGACCCTATCCATAATCCTCCCTTTGGACTGGATGACGCTTTGTCACATACTGCCAAAACAAGTGACGCTGAGCCCATCATAGCATTTATCTGTCACCTGGTGATGTAAATGACTGCATATTGATCTCCCTCATGGAGTCTGTACACCCCAAAGGTGAAGACTATCTTCTGTTAGTATTCCTATTCCTATGTGCCAGGCACTATTCTAATGGCCTAAGCAGTTTCCATCTGATCTTCACATATACTAGCTGCTTGTATTTGCTAAGTGAGTTCTGAATGTTGAATTTGAAAAAATAATGGAACAGGCAAACAGATGTGTTTCTCAACTAGAATGGTGAGGCACAGCAATGGGGTCTGTGGAGGCATTTACATAAAAGTGAGAGTTGAAACCATAATTAGGATCCCTAAAGGAGCACTTATAAACCTCCTGTGACACTGAATGTCTTCATTATTTACCTAGCAAAATTGCTCCAAAATGGGAAGCAAGAGAGACCAAGAAAATGCATCCAAGCCAGCTGGTGGCTTAACTGCTGTTAACAACTTCTGAATAGTCAAGAGTTGGCTCTGCTCTAGACAAGCCTGAGCAAGAGTGAGACCCTGTTTCTTCTGAAAAACAAACAAAAAAAACAAAACTAGCCCAGCACAGTGGCACTCACTTATAGCCCCAGCTACTTGAGAGGCTGAGGCAAGAGGATTACTCAAGCCCAAGAGTCTGAGATTGCTGTCAGCTATCATGCCACGGCACTCTACCCAGGGTGACAAAGTGAAATTCTATCTCAAAAAAAAGAGAGAGAATTGGCTCTGCAGATAATCAGCCAAAAAAATCCTACATTGTCTGGCATTTGACACTTGCACCCTCCCTTTCTGTACAAAGAATAATGAAGCAGTGACATGAAAGTGCAAGAAAATAATTCTAGAAACTCGACAACAGCCTGGATGCTATCTTCACCCTGGCTGAACTTCATCTCTCTGGACCTGAGCCTACTCCTTTGCAAAACTATGACTTAAGTATCTACATCCTATTTTTGTTGAAAGGATAAATGAATTACTCTATGTAAAATCCTTAGAACAGTGCCTGACACGTGGTAAGTGTTCCATAACTCTTAAAAGCAGGAAAGTAAAGTGGTTAAGAGGATGGACGTTGTGGCCCACTGCCTGGGCTTCTGTTCTGCTCTGCCACTTACTGTAGGCAGGTGCCCTGTTTCCTTGTCTATAAAGTGAGGATGTTATCTGTACCTCTATCACAGGCTTATCATGAGAATCAAATACGTGCTAACCATGTAGAACTGTTCCTAACAAAGAGTAAATATCATGTGAGTGTTAGTCATAATCGCCATCAAGCCTTTATCTGTATATCTTGATTCTGAAGCCTGTCTTCAGTTATATCGAGTCTCTTCAGTGGCCTCTCAATATTTAGGCAGTAGTTAATACACTGGATGTTTTCTAGTGAATTCATGGAGACACTAGATGGGGTTGCTGAGCTAAAACATCTAAGAATTGCCTGGCAGCCACACCAGAAATTTGGAGCTGAATGTATCGTTGGAGATGATCTAGTTCATCTTTCTTATTTTGCAGATGAAGAAAGTGAAGATTAGAAAAGTTATTGATATAATCCCTGCCTGTAATTGTTCAGCAATCCAGTCTCTTCAATTCTGGCCAACTCAATCCCACTCTTTATCAGAAATGATTGAAGAGTAAAGCTGAATGTGCTTGCAAGTCTCTAGGATCATTTACTCAAACGCAAATGATCACGTTAAGTTCCAACATGGCAGGAGCAAGTTGCTGTTACACACCCTCCGCTTTGCCTACAATGCCTGGCATAAATAGGTGCTCAGTTATATTGGTTGAAATGAATGGCAGGCATGTGTCATGTTTTTAAAGCTCTAGACATTGTAAATCTTTCTCAGGACTAGTTCTCTGAAGGGGATCTCTCCTAAGAGAGACTCATTCTATTCCTGTATATGTCAGTTCTTCTTTCATTAGCTTCCCTGAAGATGTTAGAGCTGGAAAAATCCTCCAGTCAAAATGCTTCATTGTGTCAATAAGGAAATTAAGTGAGATGCTTTGTCCACACTCACATAACTGGTTAGTGGCAGAATTGAGTTTTGGACTTTCCCTAGCTCGTCATCTTTAAAAAAAGAAAAACACTTCAGGCATCTATCAGACTTCTTCCACTTGCCCTTAAAATGTTTCCTGACCTTTCCCTCCAGGTCATATTCTCCAGCTTATTATCAAATTATTTATTTGATTGCTCCCCTCTGGAAGCAAGCTTACCATTCACATCCTTCATTTTCCTGATCCCAGGTCAAACAACATATGGGCGCTATCATCACTACCCAGCCATTTACCCTTTGAACCTCCTGGCTCTTAATACCTAGCCTTGAGAAGAAAAAGTAGGTCCTCTTTCTTACCTGAGCCAGCAGAGATTGGTCTGCAGATATTCCATGGACATTGTCTCTGCCTGGTTGATTTTGAGCAGAAGGATCCCAGGAATCTAGGATACCTCCAGGATCATTCCAACATGGTGTTTGCAGTTCTAATCAGAGTCTCAAAGTGTTCTATTGGGCTCTGAGATAAGATAACTCGGGGAAATGCCTAAACAGAGGCATCCCTTAGCTGGACTAAATGATCTTCAGACACTGTTTTGTACCACCCATGCAATGGAGAGTTTCTATAGCCAAGTTTCTACAGACTGCATCCTTGTTACCCCAGTCTTTTCCCTACAATTCCATGTACTTACTGGTTTGTTTTTATATTAATCCTACTATCCGGTAGATTGTAAAAACAGCCAAAAAATTCTTCCACTCCCAGCAAGAGGTAAAATCTATTTCTCTACTCCTTGACTTTGGGTTGGCCATGTGACTTCCTTCACCCAATAGGACTTTGGCAAAGGTGATACAAACTGGGGCTTTAAAAGTGCTAGAGTGCTGGGCCTGTCCTCTTGCTGTGCTGGAAGCCTAGGACTAACATGTGGGTGAGCCCAAGCTAGCCTGCTTATGGTAAGAGTCCATGTAGAGAAGCAGCCAGCTCCTTCCAAAGAGACTCCAAATGGCCAGGCACGTGAGGGAGGCCATCCTGGATCACCTGGCCATTTCTGGCATGCCAGCTGACCAAGAAACATGAGTAAGCCTAGCAGATCAGCTCAGTCTGCCCAGACAGAAGTGCTTCCCAGCCAACCCACAGGACTGTGAGAGGAATTGACAACTGTGTTTGAGGCCGTCAAACCATGGGGCAGTTTGTTATGCAGCAAACATTCCAGATATTCTAGTGGTAAAGACTCCCTAAGGGAAAGGCAATCACTTTTCTCCTGTTCTCTCCTCATGGTGACCCTCATCTTTGTATTCTTCTATCCTAATACTTTTATTTAGGAAGTTTGACTGAACATGATGTTTTACTTTAGGAGAATATGAGAGTAAACTCGTTATATAAAATTGGGTCAACTGCAGGTATAGACTTAAATTACTTTAGCTTGGCAATGTATCTGTAAAAATTGTGTTGAATTTATAAGACATTTTGAGCCAGTCATTTTCTCTCACAGGTCTTAAAATCTCTTGGGAAAAAGGTATTCTTTCTCTCCAGGCACCCGGGGTTTTGAATCCAAATCACTCTCCTCAGCAGACATGACAGCTTTCTTAGAAACTGCACATGGTACTTCCTCCTTTTTAAAAGTTCCAATAATTTCTCCTTCTTAACAATTTTCTCATCGGTTTAGTACATGTACACTTTTGGAAACCCTAAAGCACATCACAGCTTTATCTTAGACATAGTCCCAAGCTTCTAAAACACAATTCTGGGTCCCCGATCTGAAAGTCTTGGTAAGTTACTTCCAAACACTTATCTACCAGGTTCATCTTTTAGCACCAACATGGACTTTTTTTTCACTCCTTCAAGAACCTGGGGATAAGAATGAGCATAGCAGTATTAGTCCATACCCTCAAATATCTTACAACATATCTAAAAAATATTGAAACAGATTGCAACCATTTTTTAGTTAGAATTTGACTCCCATTGAGGGAGAAATTGAAATGATGACCTTTAGAGAGATAAGAATTACATAACAAGTTTATTCCAAACAGTTCTGTCTCAAACTGTACCACTCTTTGGTACTGGTACAAGGTCACATAAACCTGAAATGTCACAAAAAAGTGGTGACCAAGTATACTGCATTCACTCATATTTCTAAAAATGGTAAACCACAATTGAGCTAGTGTGATATTGCGGCAGAATTTTTATGACAAAGTGTGGGCTGCTCTGCAGCAAACCCTCCCAATTCAATTTGCTGATGACTCATCCATTCCAATCTTCATGTCTATAAATCAATGGAGAAAACTGTGCCCTACATCTTCTATTCTGCATCAGACTTTGCTGTTGGAATCCTCTTAGCTCAGTACAGGAAAACAATTTTGCATGGATACATTCCAAATTTAAACAAACTGTCTCTGGATTTTGTATCAGACTGAAAGAAATCAAAGAAAATCTCTCAGTTTCTGAAGTTTGGATTGTCAGAAATAAGAGGGTCTGGAGGTGGGGGCTAGCAAGAAACTAGGAATCTTTCTGCTAAATTATTTTTTCAGCTATAGCTCACTGTTTTAATTTTAATAATATTTTCCTGTTAATAAAATAAGAAATACACTCACTGTGGGAGACTAAGAAAAAAACAAACATGTACAAATAAACAAACAAAGGTCACCTGTTAAATTAAGACACAATTCTAAGGAAGAAAAACCCACTCTCTTTAGCTCAAAGTGAAAAGGGAGATCATTGGGAGCATAACAGGGACAAAGGTATTACATCTACAACATTTTCTGATCCCCTGTTTTGTAAGGATTTGCATGTGTGAATATGAGTGTGTGTGTGTGAGGGCCTATGTGCATGTGCCACTTAGTTACTGAGCCTATTATGTACCAACAGTAATAACTGACAAAGCAGAGCAGTATCTGCCATAGCCTCCTCCATCTGTACTCTAAGATGACCTCCAGTGCTACTTCTTTATACATATGTACCCACAGCTATCTAACCACAGTTTCTGGGCTTAACTGTCCAATTTTTGATACAGAGTCTCTGATGGGTTCACCTGTGTCAGAAGTCCATACCTTGGCCAATCACCTACCAATGGGACCACTTGGTATAAACATGGCAGCCTAAAATTCCTCTTTGGGGAAAGGAAGTCTTGGAGAGTGGAAGCTATGGTTGGGACAGATTATTTTAGAAATTAGGGAATAAATGGCAGAAATTTATAGTACAAATATACCATCCAGAAATCACTGTTAACATTTCAGTGTGTTTCCTTAGTTGTTACTGCTCTTTATAGAAGTATATATGCATTACATAGTTGATAGACTATATATGTAGCTCTGTGTCCTGGGCTGTTCATTTAGTAAGCTATCATAAGCATTTTCTCTTATCATTAAAAATTTTTCCAAGTACTTTGTTGGTGACATAATAATGTATGGATATTATTATAACTTATAAACATTTGGATGTTCATATGATTTCCAAATGTCTACCATTTTGTATAAAGCTGCAAAAGACATTTCTGTACCTTAATCTATGTGCACATTTCTGACTATTTCCTTAGAGACACCTGAAAGTGGGATTTACTAGAGCAATGCCTATAGATATTCATTGCTGCTAATTTGTTTTCTAGTAAGTTCTTACCAACACGTACTTCCATTAGCAATGATTAAGTGTGGTAATCTCATTTTAATACAAGCTTTCACCTATTTAGAAGAACAGTGCAAAGCATGAAACTGCACATTGCCACTGTATATATTTTTGGTGCTTCTATTTAATATGTAATTGATTCCTCACCTGGGCTGAGCAAATTTAAACCTGAGATTCTCATAGTCCCCAGACCAGCAGCCTTAGCAGCACTTGGGAACTTGCTAGAAATGCACATTCTCAAGCACTACCCTAGACCTACTGATTTGGAAACTCTAGGGATGGAAGTCAGCAATCTGAGTTTTAACAAGCCCTCTGGATGATTCTGATGCATGATCAAGTTTGAGAACTACCAGTTGAAAACATTGAAGAGTCCTTTCTGAGCTCTTGCAGTGTTTTCCTGATTTTGAGTGCCCAAATACCATTTTCTGGGCACTGGCCACAGGGTAATATGATATAAAAGTAATAGGTTTTAATATAGAGTCCCTGACTTGTAAGAACTGGATCCCTCTCCACGTGGTATCCAAATGCAAGTAATAATGACTTATTACACTGTTATATCTTACATTTCAAAGTGAAATTTTTCTGTATCATTTAGCCCAACTGTGACACTGGAAGGAAATTTTAAGCTAAGTTGCCACAGATGTTTCATGGTTATGCAAGAAAGTAAAACAAAACATGTTTTCCCCATTGAATGAAAATACAATATAAGTTTTCTTTAGCAGCTGTGGCTGGAGATTGCAAAATGGAATATTCTGGCCACTCTCCAGGCTGTTAGCACCCACTCCCATCCCTCAAGGGTGAAGGATAATCAGCCAAAGAGAAGGAAAAACACAAAGTTCCCAAGTTCACAACTAGTGCTGAGAAAGGGAGCTGCTGGAGCATCTGGAATCTATCAAAACAGAGATGAAGAAGGGAGGCCAGAGCACCTCACTCCACCACCTATAGATCACACCAGTTCACTAAGAATGGATCCAAGAAGCATGACCCCCACACTCATCTCAAAAGAAACATATGCCAGGATTTCAGGTATTGTGGTAGGTGTGATAGAGAAAGTAAATTTTTACTTGGGAAGTAGAAATTTTTTCCAGTTCTCTTCAAATAATATGGCAACAATGACTGTCTTCTTCACCCGAATTAATAATTCCTCTTTTTCTGAGACTGTTTAGGACTGTTAGAGCCACTGCAGCGTGGTACAGTGGGAAAAGTATAGATTTGGAGTTGTTTAGTGTAAATGTAAGTCTTTATGCTCTGCCACAGCCCAACCATATAACCTTTAGCAAGGCATTTAATTTTGCTGAACCTCAGTTTTCTAACAAGGCCTCCTTGGGATCACTGGGACTTGGGATTGCCGTTTAAGTCCCAAGGTTTAAGGTTTAAGTGAAGTTATATACTGGGCCCCTCAGTATCTTCAGAGTGTTTAGCCTCGGCTACAGATTAGAAGTCACTCTAATTAGGCACCAAGTTTTTGCTGCAAAAGGGATGACAAATAAAGAGAAGATGAGTCTTCTGAGTCTTACCCATGGTTTTTGAGTTCTTCCCACCTGTCCTCGCTCACCAACTAATGCCATTAATGAATGATCCTAACACTCCAGACACTGTCCAACTCTCTGGGCATTCCCTGGGGGTGTCTTACGTGTGTTCATAGGCAAATCTAGTTATTTACCATCTGATGTCTGCAGGTGATCCCTCCTCCACTGCCCCAGCCTTCTCTGCCAGACAATGCTCAGTCCATGGGGGCACTGCTGATATGTCCCTGGGCACAGCTGTGTCTACCAGGCCCCACAGGCTCCTGCTGCAGCTGAAGAGGAGCATAGAAGGGGCCAAAGCTGTGAAACGTTGTTCTGTGCAAAGGCAAAGAACACCTCCCTCCTTTTATGTGTGCCCTCAATTTCAATTAGTGTGACCCAAAGTCAAATTCCTTCTGCTCAAATAGTTTATAGGATCATAGGGAAACTGCTTTTTCAGTTTTAGTAAACAGTCTCCTAGCTTTTCAGGGGACTCACATATATAGCCACAGGGGTTGGGCAGCAGCCTTTGCCCCACAAACAAACAAATGCAAGCCAGATAATCTGTCCCCTAAATCATTGTCATTTCTTACAATGGAGGCTTTATTAGTGGGCTAGGCTGGTGGTGCCTGGCTCTCACTTCCCTGGGATGACTACTCTGGGAGGATCGTTGGTCTGTCCTGTAGAGATTTCTGAATCTGCTCACTGGTATGCCAGGCCCATCTGAATCCCAGCAGAGGTCACCATTTGGGCTACTCCTGGGTTCTACAGCTTTTGTCTGTAGAGACACTAGACCAAAATACTTGAGGAAGGGCTGGGGTCTTATTTGCTCTGATATCCTTGAAAAGTGGCATGACCTGCTTGTAGGAGGTGATCAATTTATTATTTTCATTGTGAGATCATCTCATACCTTAGGCCAGTGGCCACCACACTTCAGCTTGATGGAAACCACTTGGAACATTATTAAATATACAGATTCCTAGACTCCGTAGCCAAAGATCTGATTCTTTTTTTTTAGAGACAGAGTCTCACTTTATTGCCCTTGGTAGAGTGCTGTGGCGTTACAGCTCACAGCTGCCTCCAGCTCTTGGGCTTAGGTGATTCTCCTTCCTCAGCCTCCCGAGTAGCTGGGACTATAGGCGCCCGCCAGAACACTAGCTATTTTTGTTGTTGTTGTTGCAGTTTGGCCAGGGCCGAGGTCTGAACCCACTGCCTTAGGTATATGGGGCTGGCACCCTACTCACTGAGCCACAGGCACCACCCCAGAGATCTGATTCTTTACATCTGGGTCAAGGACCCAGGAATATGCATTTTAATAAGCTCCTTAGCAGTTCTGATGTAGGTGGTGCTTAAGTCTCACTTTGTCTCTACCTTAGGCAGGCCTGAACCAGTACAAGTGTACAAGTGACCACTTTAGCTCCTTTGTGACAATTACGAACAGTTACTAAATGCATCAAGTTTGAGACCAGGTTTACAGCTTTGTGAGAAGCGTTTAGACAATAATTTCAGCCCCTTCATCCCTTTCACCAAGTACCCTTGTGCTGTGCACAGCCTGCAAAACTGTTTACAGCAGCCTGGTATGATGTCCACCTCTGCTAGGAAATGGTATGCAAGAGAAATTCATCTTCGCGTTATTCATTCTCTCAGTAAACTCTAGGAAAATGCTGGGGTTGAATTGTGGTAGTATTTGAACCTGAAGGAAAAGTGAATCAGTAGCCAGAGTCTCCAGACCTGGCAAGAAGAGCCTAAAAAATATAAGCTTAAAAGATCGAGCACAGAGTTACCATTCACTCTCCAAGATTATTGCTTTTGACTTTTACTACATTTTGGAATCACTTTGGGAACCTTGAAAGCTAGATCTAATGCCCAATGCCCAAGTGTTACCCACTGAACTTAGTTCAGCAGGATAGTCTGGGCATCAGAATTTGTAAAAACTGCCCAGATAATTCTAATATGCAGCCCAAGTCAAGAATTGCTGGCCTAATAGACCTCTCACCTTGATCATAAAGGAGTGTTCTGTGTGTATCTTCCCAGTGGTCCAGTAGGCAGCTGGCTCTCTTGCTCTGTGTGGTCCAGCTTTGTGTAAGTTCTTCAGGCTTTCCCTTAATAAAAGAATGAGTGTGGGGCGGCTCCTGTGGCTCAGCGAGTAGGGCGCCGGCCCCATATACCTAAGGTGGCAGGTTCAATCCCGGCCTCGGCTGAACTGCAAAACAAAAAAATAGCCGGGCGCTGTGGCGCGCACCTGTAGTCCCAGCTACTCGGGAGGCTGAGGCAAGAGAATCGCTTAAGCCCAAGAGCTGGAGGTTGCTGTGAGCAGTGTGACGCCACGGCACTCTACCCAGGGCGATAAAGTGAGACTCTGTCTCTACAAAAAAAAAAGAAAAAGAAAAAGAAAATTAACACCCTTATAAGAAAACTGAGATTGAGGAAGGTTAAAGGATTTCCCTAGGGTCATGCAGTTCAGAAATGAAACCTCAGAGGGCCCCCAGAAGGTGATCACGTCCTGTCTGCCCAACCTCCTCCAGACCCCATGGGCTGTGCCCCTAACCTCAGTCCACTCCCCTCAAGGATTCCCTGCATCAGAGCCTTGCACTCTCTACCTTCTGCCTGGACATTCTTCTGGATTTCTACCCGCTCGACATCTAGCGCCACGTCCCTTCTTAAGACAGCTTTTTCTGAATTCCTGACATGGATCATGTATCTAAAGCATGTATTCATGATTCCGTTTATGCGTTGCATGTCATAATCAGATTTGGATACACGTGACTATTTGATTAATTTCTGCTCAACCACTAAGATATATGTCAACTTCAGGAATAGCCTTACTATTGTGTACTCAGTGCCTGGATAGTCAGGAAGTATACATTGAAAGTGTTAATACATGAATAGTGGCAATCAATGAATACGCAGTCGTTCCTCCTTATCTTTGGGGGATATGTTCAAGACCCCAGTGGACGCCTCACATATGGAGCCTTCTGTATACTGTTGTTTTTCTATACATATAAGCCTGTGGTGAGTTTAATTCATAAATTAGTAAGAGGTTGACAAAAATAACTCATAGAATAGAACAATTACAACAATATAATGTAAATAATAGCCGTGTGCATGTGTGTGCTCTCTCTCTTCCCTCAGAATATCTGATGGTTTGTACTCATTGACTTTCAAGCCACAGTTGACCACAGGTAACTGAAATCCTGAAATCTAAGAAAGTGGAACTGTAAATAAGGGGAGACTATTATATAGGGTGGCCATAACGTTCAGCAATTGCTCGTGAGCTTTATGGCCAACCTATATATTGAAAAAAATGAATAAATTTTTAAAAAATAACTTGATGACTGAATAGAAGGATGGTTTTATTACCTTGATCATGCTGGGGGAGGTTATTTAGCTTTTCTTTATCTTCTACTAGATTTATAACATTGTAATGAAATCCCTTCTCTATCTTTTGGGGATTGTTAAAAGGTTCAAGTTATATGCCAGTTTTCTCAAAAAAAAAAAAAAAACCTATATAAGCCCAAGATATTTTAAAATCCAGACCCAAGCATCCTTTAGTCAATGGTCACAGTCACCCCACTCTACCACGCCTTTCGTTAGGATTGCAAACAAGTTCATTTCAACGGATTCCCATTTCTGCTCCCTTTTCACTCTTTATTTACTCACTTTAAGGAAGTGGAAATACGTTGAGACAATATCTCAAGCATATGCAACTGAGAAGGGCCAGGAATATCCCAAGTAATCGTCAATAACTGTCAAATTATTCTCAAAGCAGAGGTTTAAAATGCTGATTGCATTTTCTTTACATTATGCCTGTTCTGTCCTTTGTTAGTAGCCAAGACTCTTGGGACCTCATAAAGCCTTCACAGGGAGGTTGTAGACCATGGGCAATACTGTGCCGTTTGCCCTTGAGCCAGAGAAAGAGGTTCGGCCACTCTGCTGGGAAGACCAGGTGGAGAAGGAATGGCCCCGGGACTGCCTGGGGACTGAGAGAATAGCCCAGTGATTCCAGCATCTCAGCTGAGCCCAATCCTTAGCTATCCTCACCAAGGTACCAAAAATGTGTCTGAGGCAGTTTGGTCACAAAAACGTGAGTGGAATTCCAGTCCCTCAGATCCCCTGCATGGCTGTAGGCATAGCAGAGATGTATGTGAAGCAGAAAAACTGCCATTTGACCCACAGAGTCATGGGAAACAATAAGTTGTTGTTGTTTTAAGTCTCCATTTTGTGGAGTAATATTTTTACTTTGATTTCTTATGTGTAGAAATGAAGGTAAAAATTGCTACAGGGAGCAGGGTGCTTCTGTAACAAAAGCCTAAAATATGTGTCATTGAAATCAAATGGCAGGTAGACGCTAGATGGGCCTTGAGAATATTTTGGTAAAGGCTGGACAGACACCGAGAAAATGTTTATTGGAACCCAGAGAAAAGGCAACTTCTGTTGTATAGTTGCAGAAAGTTTGCCAAAACTGTCACCCACTGTCGCAGAGAAAACAGAAAGGGTATTTAATTAATTAGGAGCTGTGGCTAAGGACATTTCCAGACAGAATATTAAAAGTATCAGTTTGTTTTATCTAGCTGCCTACAATCACTTATAAGAAGAGAGAGATTAACTAAAGGAAGAACTGTTCAATTTTCATGCAGAATTTAGAGAAATATAGAAAACTCAAAAATAGTCTTTCTAGTCTGAAAAAGGCACATAAATTAAAAGTTGTTCTTAAGCAAAGATCAAACCGAGAAAATTGTTAAAAACGGCCTCAGATTAAATTCAGATCAAATACATGGCTGGAAAATTTTTTGTTAAGACCCAGGTGTGATACCAGGTAGCACCTCATAGATTCTCCCAGCTGGATGGGAGAAATCATCTACTCCTGTAGTTCAGGTGATGAAAAACAAAGACAAGGTTTTGAGTACATGTATGATAAAATAAAAGAGCAATCCAGATACAGGGTGTGCACTATAGGGTGGATCCCAGTGGAAAACCCTGAGAGGATCAAGTAGGAAATTCTTACCTTAGAGCTGACGATTCCTTCCCAACGACAGTCGTATTCTGTTCATAGTCTTTAGACTAGTAGAAGTGTCAGCACCTATTCTAGTGCTTAGTATATAGCAAACAGGAAAGAAGTTTTAATTATTAATTAATATTTACTTTATTGTGGGGTTTGGAATTGAACCCACAATATCCTCATGACATGCCTGCGAATGGAATGGTCATGGGCTAGAAGACTTGGTATAAGAGAAAATGTATCTATCTCTGGTTTTAGGCACAAGGTTCTTAAAGTCCTTGAAATTTGTTAGGTGATGGGAGTATCTTTTGTTATTTGCAAGGAGTCCCTTCTGGTCATACCTGAGTTTACCCTAATGACTCAGGGTAGAGCCCCTTAATAACTTTTGGATGGGTCTGGTCACCAAAAATGTTTTCAGGTGTTCCCACTGACCTCGAGGAAGGGGGCATTGGAGTTAAGCTGTATTCAAACTCTTGCATAAGGAGGTTTAACCAGCGTATGGTTGGAAGCACGTCAGGGTGCTGGAGACCTTAGTGTGCCTGGAGCAGCGGTGTGCAAGCTTTGTGTACCTCTCCCATGTTTCTCTTCCATTTGGCCCTTCTGAGTTATATCTTTAAAAATGAACTGGTAAATATAATTTAAAAAGAAGTATTGTTAACATAGAAGTGATTTTAAAATATGTCGGAATATTTACCAGGAAGGGTATGAAGAACACTGGGCCAGCTCTCATAAGACCCAACTTCAAGGCAGCTCACAGGAGTAGGCTGACCCCACCTACTCTATCTGCCTCTAGAGCAAAAGCAGATCTTCAAAATACATAAACCAAAATTTGACCCCCCTAAAAGAGGAAACAGGAAAATTTACCACTTCAGTGGCATATTTTAACACATCTCTCCTCATTATTGATAAGAGGACAAAAATGTGAATATATATAGAGAGAGATTCAAATGATACTACTAATAAAATAAAATTAGCCTAATTTATAAGTATAAATAGATATAAATAAATACATAAATGGGTATAACTTGGCCTACTTTATCTACTGTATACTATACTCAACCATTGAGAATGCATGTACTTTTCAAATGCACAAGGAGAATTTATTTAAAGTGTTCTAATGCTAGACTACAAAACAGGACTCCAACATTTCATAGAATTAAAATTATACCAAGTATATTCTCTGATCACCATAGAATTAAACTAGAGATCAATAAAGAAAAAAAATTTCCCGAATGTTTGGAAATTAAGTAAAATATTTAATCAGAAAAAGAAGAGTAAATTAAAATTAAAGAAAGTGAAAGGATGAAAATAATAAAAGCAGAAATTAATTAAAGAAAAACAAGTACAATGGATTAAAAGTTGGTTCTTTAGAAATGTTATATGTTCTTGGCGCCTGTGGCTCAGGGGGCAGGGCACCGGCCACATATACCAAGGGTGGTGGGTTTGAACCCTGCCCTGGCCAAACTGCAACAACAACAACAACAAAATAGCTGGGCATTGTGGTGGGCACCCGTAGTCCCAGCTCGGGAGGCTGAGGCAAGAGAATCACCTAAGCCCAGGAGTTGGAGGTTGCTGTGAGCTGTGACACCATGGCACTCTACCAAGGGCACTCTAAAATAATAAAAATAAATTTAAAAAATTTTTTTAAATGTCATATTTTCTTCTTAATAACTCAATTAAGAAAAAAATAAGACAATGCTCAAATAACCAATCTCAATAATAAAAAAGCAAATATCACTTTATGTCTTATAGACATTAAAAATAAAATAAAAATATATACTGAACAATTTTTGCTAATAATGTAAAAAATTTACATGGACTAGGCAAATAGATAGAAAAACAAAACCTGCCAAACCTCATCCTGGAATAAAAAGAACTTTTGAATAGTCATATATCTGTTAAAGTCATTGAACCTATAGCAATATCTTCCCTGCAAAGAAAATTCAGAACCAGACAGCTTCAACAATTAATTCTTCCAAATATTTAAGTGATTTTAGGAAGAAATAACATCAATCTTATATAAATTTTTCCTGAGAGTAGAAAAAGAGAAACCATTTCCCAATTGGTTTTAGATTAACAATACTTTTAGATTAAGTATTAGATCAACAATACTTTGATATTAAATCTTAACAAGCACATTACAATACCAGTTAGTCTCCCACAAACATCAAATTACAAAAATTACAAAAAGACTATTAGTAAATTGAGTATGATAAAGAATATAAATTAAGACTAAGCTGGGGTTTATTCTAAGTAAGCAAAGTTGATTTAGTGTTTGAAAATCAATAGCTGTGATTTGACCACATTAATAGAACAAAGGGAGAAAATCATACAATCATCTTAATAGAAGCAGAACAACCACTGCACAAAATTTAGCACCCACACATGATAAAAACACTAAGCAATCTAGAAATAGAAGTATCCTTCCTCACCCTGCTGAGGACTATCTGAGAAAACCCCACAGAGCACTGAGCCTTGAGATCAAGAGTAAGATAAGAATGTCCTTATCATTATTTCTAGTCAACATTTTATTGGAGGTCCCAGCCAGTTTAGTGTAATAAATGCAATAAAGTAATGAAAAGAAATAAAAGGTAAAAGAGGACTAGGAGTCAAAAAATAAAGCTGTCATTTTTACAGATGGCATGATTTTTGTATATATGTAGAGAAAACTATATATACACTTTTATAAATAATAACTGAGTATGATGTCTGTATCAACAAAAGAGCATTTGTATTTTTATACACCAGTCACAATTAGCAAACACATTTTTTAATATCATTGACAACAACATCAAGATAATCAAATACCTAAGGCTAACTCTAATAAAAGCTCTTTAAGATATATACACTGAAGATGCATAAAATGTTACTAGGAGGAATTAAAGAAATTCTAAGTAAATTATAGAACGTGTCAGTTTTCATGAACCAAAAGATGTCCATACTAACCAAAGCAATGTGCAGATTAGAGCAATCCCCATCAAAGCATCGTAATACTTTAAAGAACTTCAAAAAATAGTACTTCACTTCATATGGAATCAGAAAAATCCCCGAATAGCGAACACAATTTCAAGAAATAAAAATAAATTTGGAGGCATCACATTACCAGACTTCAGGTTACGTTACAAGTCTATAGTGATCAAAACAGCATTCTACTGGCACAAAAATAGAGATATGGGATCTATGGGATAGAGTAGAGAACCTAGAGATGAACCCAACCACATTGTGCCATCTGGTCTTTGATAAACCTAACAAAAGCATACACTGGGGAAAAGAATCCCTATTTAATAAATGGTGCTGGGAGAATTGGTCAGCCACATGTAGAAGACTGAAATTGGACCCACACCATTCACCACTGACAAAAATTACTCTTGCTGGATGAAAGATTTTAATTTAAGACATGAAACAATAAAAGTTCTGGAAGAAAGTGTGGAGAAAGCTCTTGGCAAATTGGCCTGGAGAACAGATTTTTATGAAGAAGACCCCCTTGGCAAATGCAGCAACACCAAAAATAAATGAATGAGACATAATAAAGTTAAAAATCTTCTGGCTAAGGATATAGCAACTAAAGCAAACAGCTTTCAGAATGGGAGAAGAAATTTACATGCTATGAATATGACAAAGACCTGATAACTATAATCCACAGAGAACTCAAATTAATCAACAAAGAAAAGAGCAAACAACCCCATTTATAAGTAAGCAAGAGACTTGAACAGAAACTTCTCTGAAGATGACAGAGGAATGGCCAATAAACATGAAAAAATGCTCATCATCCCTAATCAGCAAAGAAACGTCAATCAAAACCATTCTGAGGTACCGTCTAACTCTGGTGACGGTAGCCCACACCACAAAAGTCCTGAAACTACAGATGCTGGCCAGGATATGGAGGGAAGAGAACACTTTTATACTGCTGGCGGGATTGCAGACTAATACAACCTCTATGAAAAGAAATATGGAGAACTCTCAAAGAACTAAAAGTGGACCTTCTCTTTGATCCCACATTCCTATTACTAGGTATCTACCCAGAAGAAAAAAATAATTTGCATTAGAATGTTTATTGCAGCTCAGTTCACAATTGGCAAAACATGGAAGCAACCCAAGTGCCCATCAACCCATGAATGGATGAACAAACTGGTCTATGTACCCCATGGAGATTCAGCCATGAGAAAAGGTGGAGACTTTACATCGTTTGTGTTTACCTGGATGGAGTTGAAACACATTCTTCTAGTAAAGTAGCACAAGAATGGGAAAACAAGTACCTAAGGTACTCAATACTAATATGAAACCAATAGGTAAACAACTACACGTTCACGTGAAAGAAAAGAACAAGTATATTCTAGTGGGGGGAGACGGGAGAGCAATTTGCGGGATCTCACCTAATGTACACAACGTGAGGGTGTTCAGCTCTCCCCCGGTGAAGAGCTTAACTACAACTTGAACTTTACCTTAGAAACAAAGACAACGTAACCTAAACATTTGCACCCATTAATATGAAATATAAATAAATAAATAAATAAAGACATCAATTTTCCTCAGATTGATCTATGGATTCAATATGATGCCAATTTCCAAGCAGGTAATTTTGTTAAAACCTAACAAGGCAATTCTAAATTTTATATGAAACACAAAGAATAGTCAAGAACAGTCCTTTACCCCTCAAAATTGTGAAAATTTTCAAAATTAGAGACATCTAGACTTATTACAAAAAAATCTGTTAATAAAGACAAGGTATTATGTAGTATTTGTATAAACATATTACAAATAAACCAAGGAAATGTAATTGAGAATACAGAAATAGATCTACACATACTTTACGAACAATAAGATACTTGTAATGTCATACTTTCTTTACAATAAAAGTGGCAGAGTAGAGCAGCAGAGAAGGTATTATCTTTTTTGATAAATGCAGTCCTATCAATTGGGTATCCATATGGGGGGAATGCCTCTTGCCTCTTATCTTATATAATATAAAAAATCTGTTCTTAGCTTGGCGCCTGTGGCTCAGCGGACTAAGGTGCCAGCCACGTACACCTGAGCTGGCGGGATCGAATCCAGCCTGGGCTGCCAAGCAACAATGACGGCTGCAACCAAAAAATGGCCAGGTGTTGTGGCGGGCACCTGTAGTCCCAGCTACTTGGGAGGCAGAGGCAAGAGACTCACTTGAGCCCAGGAATTGGAGGTTGCTGTGAGCTGTGATGCCACAGCACTCTATCCAGGGTGACAGCTTGAGGCTCTGTCTCAAAATAAAAAAAAAAAAATCAGTTCTGGTTTTAATGAGAAAGGTAAAACACTAAAAAAAAAATATCAAACTATCTTAATGGCCTTGAAAACAGAAAATATTTCTCAAACAGCAATAATCATAAAGGCTA
>CAUYON010096251.1:0-13372 GCA_963573935.1 Arctocebus calabarensis
AGAGAACAAAGAAATTGAAACAGGAGAGGAAGAAGAAATGTACAATTGAGAATAGAAGATAATAAAAATAGCCTAAGAAAAGAAAGTGAAATAAAAAATTATTTATCAATGGCACCTCCAAGAAAAGGATATTAAAAAAAAAAAACCAACCTCAAAAATATTGTTCTTGTATATATATAGAAATAAAGGTCTTTATGTATGAAGTTGACATCAACTTAAGTGGAATTAGTTTATAATGCAATATACTTCATGGACACCAGATGGCACTGTGAGTGGTTCTCAGGCTTATATGTGGTTCATAAATTATATTGTTGCTATGGACACTACACTGATTGGCCAGTCGCCATTTTTGTAGTTTCTCCACCAGTTGGAAAAGGCGCTTTATTTTGAGTGCTCAGCTCCAGATGACATTCCTATCCGACCTCCAAGTTTGGAGCTCGAGTCCACTCGTCCACAAAACTCTGCTCTGCCCCTTTCATTCTCTCGCAGTCTGGCAATTGCAATTGGCTGTGAGAGGGAAGCTCACAGTGGCGGGAGAGGGGCTCTTGGTGGCTGGGTTCTCAGCGGCAGTGGCGGCTGCGGCTGGAGGGAAGAGAGCTCCCGTGGGGCTGTTGCTACCACTTAGACCTGTGGCTTTTTCTCCAGCTGAAGTGCTCCGGGGCCCTCTTCGCCAACTTCCACCACTCAAAATGTCTTTTCCACACCCCAGAATCTCGTGTCCCCTGCACAGTCAGACCTCACCCGTATTTGCCACCTGGGCTAGCACTGACAAATCTCCTCCCAATGATCTGGGGAAAAGGCACTCACCATTTTGGGCATTCCAAAATGTTTCCGGCAGGGTCCTGTCCCATCAGCTCTCGCTTGGGCCCGGGTCTCCATTGATCCTAGCAGCACCCCTTTCTGGTCATCAAACTCTGAGATCCACGCTTCGTTGGAATTTTCTCCAATTAGGTTTGTGAGTTGTGACCTGCTGTCCTCCCTGTGGGAGGGGCCGGCTGCCCCTCCACCGGGCAGGGGGAAATGGTTTACAGCAGTTTCCGAGGTTATGAACTATATTTCATACACAATAATCTACCAACTCGCTGTGCATCTCCAGCTGCACATCCACTCCAATAATTCACACGGGGAAAGATCCAGAGCTCCCTCCCTCTCACCTGCTGACCGGGGAGAGAAGGGCTACGGGACCGTCTCCACCACCATCTTCCCACTCTCTCCTAGTTTATAAACATTTAAACATAGTGTTTGGTGGCTTGTTATCTGGTAATTTCACTATCTGGAGTATATTTGAGTGAGTTTCTTTTGTCTTTTGTTTCTGTTGATTTTTATTATCTTTGTGTAATTGAGTTAAGTTGAGTAACAATTGCCTTATTGAAATTTTTGAATTACCCAGATGATTTGCGGCTGGACTTCAGTCTATGGCCTAAACTCAGCCTGAAGGTAGAGTGTCTAACCCAGTGTCTAACTTACAATGTGGCCCCTTGGAACTGTGACTGGAAAGGCTGAGGCTCCACCCAGGCAAGCAGCGTGGATTAGAAGCTGTGGACAATCAGCCCACAGCAGGATGGTATAAAGCTTCCTAAGAGTGTATTATGGGGGTTCTTGGATTCTCCATCCTTCCTCAGAGCCATGAAGTGGCTCAGGCACAACAAAAGCTCTCCAATATCTAGGCTCTCGGAATGGCACCTGGCTCAAGCTGCTTCAGCTTCATAGGGCTGTGAGATTCTGCATGAGTTCCCTTTCTGGAACAGTGCCTCTGTGCATTCTCCATGTGGCTTCATGTATTGGTGTGGGTCAGGGGATTCTTTTGTGACCAAGATTATGAAAGCTTGACTCAGCAAATGGTGCCCTGAGGGCGTCTCTCTCACATTTTCACTATGCCCAGGGATTCTCCCCAACTATTAGCCAGTCCTCAGCCAGGAAAGTTCCCCCAAACCCTCTTTTACTCACCTTTGTGCTTCTAGTTGCTTTCCTGGTGAATCTTAATGTTTTCTCTTAAAGGATCTGTTAGAAATGTGACAATCTACTCACTAGTCTTGCTCCTCTCTGCGAGGAGGCACAGAGGCATATGCTTTCTGCATCTAGTTGGCCATATTGACCTTCTATCCCAGAAGTCTTTAATACTAAATGAATTTACTAATTTCAGTCAAGATTTTCTGATTTGTAAAAAGAAAAATTAAAGTTGGGTGTAGTGGCTCATGCCTATCTATATTCCTAGCAATCTGCTAGGCCAAGGCTGTAAGATCATTTGAGGTCAGAGGTTTGAGACCAGCCTGAGCAAAGGGAGACCCCATGTCTACTAAAAATGGAAAATAACTAGCCATGTGTTGTGGCAGGTGCTTATGGTACCAGCTAGTTTGGAGGCTGAGGCGAGAGGATTGCCTAAACCCAGGAGTTTGAAGTTGCTGTGAGCTAGGCTAATGCCATGGCACTGTAGCCTGAGCAACAGAGTGAGATCCTGTCTCAAAAAACAAAAAGATAAGGAAGAAAGGAAAAAAAAAGAAAAATTGAATTAGATATTTTCTAATTTCTAAACTCTATAATTATTTACGTTTACAAAATAATTATAATAATTATAAGAGGTAGTTTTTATGTCTGTATTTATGGAATTGTTGTCTTTCTGTTTAGCATTTTAAATTTCTAATACATACAGATTTGCAGAAAATACAGGGGGACAGAAAAATTTGTTAAATTTAGCACAGAGAGTTTGTCAACAATGTGGAAACTGTATAGGAAAAATTATTTGATTTCTATATAGATTAATTGCAGGAACAATAAAAAGGAGGAGAAAACATAATTAAAAGAGAATATTAAGATATTTCACTTAAATCTACATATGGACCTTGTATCATTACTCCAAACAGATTTTAAAAACAGAAAAAAATATGAGAAAATGAAAGAAATGTGAACATAATCTATATGCTTAGGTGAGATGACGATATCATAGGCCTCTTGGCCTACTTGCCCTGGTAATGGAGACCCGTGAGCTATCTGTGGGAACACATCTTGTTCTTCCTCTATAAACCTACCTTTCTCTTCCTCAATAAACTTTGTTCCATACTTGCCTTAAAAAAAGATATTATCATTACTTATATTAATTACAGTATTAGTAGGATGGGTATGTTTAAAAATTCTTGAAATATTTGCTCATATAACAATGTGATATTTGAGATTTGCTTAACTACAGTCAAGGGTAGGTTACACAGGGCAGTGTTTGGGTGTGTAGAATTCAGATTGGCCACAAGTTGATAGTTGTTGAAATTGGTGGATAGACTCATAGAAGTCCATTACACTTTTCTCTCTACTCTTAAAATATTTAAAACTGAAATTTAGGAAAGGTAAAGAAGAGATGAAGTAAACTTTTATCTTGTGAAATGAAAACATTGTAGGTTCAAGAATTTTCACAGGCTTTGAACCTACAGCTACAGTGGCCAATGCTAAATTATCCAATGGTCAGGCCAGGCATCTATTTAAGGCATGGGCAAAGCAGGGGATCAAAGTTCCCTCTTTATTGAAGATTTCTATATTTGGTGTTTCTGGATGGGATAATAGTGGTCCTAATAAGAAAAAGAGTGCATTGCTGGATTTCCTTACATTTTTATAAGAACATAATTTATTTTTGATTTTTGTATATCCATCTTATATTTTACTTTAGAAATTTATCCTCATATGATCAGTTCTTGAAATGACAATTTTTAACAAAATTAAATGTAAGTTAGTTTTGATTTGTGATATTTAAATACTTTTTTTTTGTAATTAGGTTTCAAAATACCATTAATGACCATGCCTGAAAACAAGAAAATTTCCCTTCCTGCCATTGGAAGTGATCAAAGAAGGATGGGTAAGTTTATCCTAAGTTGATTTTATTTGAAAACAGATCATAGGTAAAAGGAATACAAAACACTCACAGAGGAAAGGAGCTGCAAAGATAGTAACCTTCTTTCCGGGATCGTGGGTCACAAAACCAAAACTAAGTGGGACCAAGAAAGTCAGGTAAGTGAAAGAAGGAAGTCAGTTTAAGGAAAATCTACTGTCTAAATTATAATTAGTTTTAATTATAATTGCGACTGAACTACAATATAGGCAGTAAACAAAGGTGTGCTGAAAGCAGCTCTTCTTGACTTATGGAAGCCATATGTCTATAATCTATTTCTGTTTCCACTCAAATAGTAGCTTGAAGTTGGCCATGATGCTAGTAGTTATTACCAACAAACTGTTGGTTATTAAAATTCCACCAGCACATCATTGAAAGATAAACTAAAATTGAAAATACTAATATGATTTTGTTTTGTAAATTGCATCAGATTTGATCTCATGTTATGTTAGTGATATTGTATCTTTGCACAATGTAGAACAGAGGTCAATAAACTACAGACCATAGTCCAAATCTGGATAGTGAGAGTTTTCTTTTTTATAGCCCCAAAGTTAAGAGTGGTTTTTATATTTGTAAGGATTATAAAAAGAATAGAAAATAAATCAAAACAATAAGGAATATACATCAGAGACTGCCTTTGGCCCACAAAAGCTAAAAGTTTTACTATCTGGTCCTTTACAGGAAAAGTCTGCCAACCTTGGTATGGAATTTAACTGAAACAAATAGATAGTATTTGTGTCTATTTTATACAACTGCACTGATGCTATGTAACAATCATCCAGAAAAAATGGAGATGCATAGAGCATTGTAAGCATTCATTTTAGCTCACCTAATCTGTGAATGTCTCTGCTGATCTAAAGTGGGCTTAATATAATAGCTCACCCACCCATCTGCAGCACAGGTTAACTAAGCACTGTCATTGACCTTGTTTAATGAGGGCTTAGCTCTTTTGCATGTCTAGGGCCTTGGATGGGAAAATTAGGCCGATTCATGAGTGCACTATGTTGTCTGTCATATGCCAGGAGGCTGCTATGGGCTTGAACTTATGGTGTTGGCAGGGTTTCAAGAGGGAGGGCAGAAGCAAAGAAGGCCTCTTTAGGCCAAGGCTCAGAAAGGGCACACGTCATTTCTGCTACATTTTATTGACCAAAGCAAGTCACACAGCAGCCCAGCGTATAGAGGAAGATATTAGGCTCCACCTTTTGATGAAAGATGCTACAAAGCCACATTGTAATGGAAGATGAATGCTGGAGGAGAAAATTATTGGGCTATTACTGCAATCAAATTACCACAATTCTCTTTAGGATTATTAAAGAAAGCAGTCATTTAGTAATTCCAAACATGGATGCACAATGGATTTTATGTACAATTACTAACCTTGGATAGAATTTTACTCCAATATTAGGACACTTATTTTCTGAATATTGGATAAACTTTGGTTTATAGCTCTTTAATCCTTGCATCCATATTAATTGAAAAAAATATGTTATTTCATTTTCATGGAGTTTATGCAGTAAAATTTAAGCAAAAAGTTTCCATTTCTGGAAAGTAATCTCCATCTCATTTTGCTCAGATTAGCAAAATGGACCAGGTTATACATTTAAAACAATTTCACCAAAAGCACAATTTAGAGCAAGCTAGTATAATCAAATCATACTTGTCCATAATTTAGGCTGAAATACTTGAAAGAATTATTGAAAGTTTTTGGATTGATTATAATGTGAATTAAAAAGACTGGTAGTTTGTTTCAAGACTTTGAAGTGAGCTGGTGATTTTTCTTTGAATGGTTATATTGGAACAGAAATGACCAGTTAACACTGGTTCACAATAAAAAGCTAGAAAGCTAATCAGATTAAAAATAACTTAGGAAACCCATCTTTGTTTAATGTAATAGAGAGAGCTGCAGTCAGATAAAAACATGTATTACATGATTTAGTGAAATATAAGTGTTCTGTATATAGATTACTTTTGTAAAATGCATAAGAAATGGAAATATGTCTGGTTGGCTAACTCTTTGGAAAATAATATGGTTAATAAATTGTCTTTTGAAATATACTTGGTTAGCAAGTTTAGGACTTTTTATTGGGATGACCATAAAAACAATATTTGGAATGCTGATATCAATAGTAGTTATCATTTAAAATTCACTTTCATCTCTTTGGCATGATACCCATTATTAAATACCCTATTCTTTATGTGAAACAACTATCTAGTAATAGAGAACCTTATGCTCATAAAAAATAGGTCTATATTTAAGACATATACATTTATTAGACATTAGTATTTATTACTATGTTTCTGTAGATACTAAACCTTTAAGTCCAAAGCAATCTTTTCTGGATGATGTACTGAAGTTAATTATGTACAAATGTCGGAAAGGTTTGCCATTAGCTCTGAGCATTATAAGAAGACAGTGTAAGATCATATGAATAGCTTCTAGAAGACCATATTCTGCTTTCCTAATATAATTATTTTCCTATAATAATACTTTTCTTAATATCCAAAATAAATTCTCTTCTGATGTTCTGTCAATATTATGGAACTACTATGGTTATATCAAAATTCTCATTATACTACAAATAAAAAAAAGTATGATTATTTTGTGCTTCCAATTAACATAAATCATAAATCAAGTTGTTAAACTTTTAAAAATTGTTCTACAAACTTGCAGCTAAGTATTCTAAACATGCTGACCAATAGTATTTTCAAATGACTGATGTTTACAAATGGTTAGCTCTCTTTGGAATAATAATTTCTATTACAATTAACAGGACCTTTTGGAAAACTGTAGTATTTTGAATTTTCAGAAAATATTTTCAAACTACATTTCATGGCAGCATCACACTTGTGTTAAAATATTGATATTGTATTTTTTTCTATTTATTTTCTCATAATGTGTTTTTTCCATAATGTGTATTTTTCACATAGCAGGAATTGTATCTTTATTACAGAGTAATGGCTTGACATTTTAAAATAGGAAATATTTCACACATGTGAAATATCTGAAACATATATTAGAAAGGATACTGATAAACACTTAGAAAGGATACTGATAAAAATGAATTTCTCCACACCCAAGACCCAGCTTAATGGTAACACATGTGATCAGTCTTGCCAGAGATATTCATTTGTGAACGTTTTCAAAGTGATAATTTATGGCCTTTTTTATTATGCCTAGTTTTTTAAATTTCAAAATATTAAGGGGGTACAAATATTTTTGTCACATGGACACTTTTTATAATGCATAAATTTGGGTTTTTAGTGTGCCCGTCACCTAGAATAGTGTTTATTGTACCTCTCCCCTACTCCTTCTGCTTTCTTCTTCTTCTTCTTTTTTTTTTTTTCGTTTATTTCCAAATATTACATGGATTACTTTTGTAGCGCTTGATACAAAGTTGTGTGCCCATCACCCAGGCAGTGTGCACTGGACCGACTTGGTATGGTTTCACCCATTGCCTCCTATACCTTCCAATGGCCAGTTTCCCCGAGTTTCATTTTTATCTGTGCATATGAGTGCTATTCAGTTATAGGCAGTTCCTGGGTTATGAACAAGATAGGTTCCATAGGTCTGTTCTTAAGTAGAATTAGCTTGTAAGTTGGAATAGGTACATTTACCTATTACCTGTAATAACCTCCATTCAAGGTGTTTGTAACTTGGGGACTGCCTGTAGTTCCAGTTTCACAGTGAGTATATGTGGTGTTTGTTTTTCCCTTCTTGTGATAAATACTTCACTATGAGGAATGGTCTCCAGTTCCATTCACATTGATACAAAAGCAATTAATTCACTTTATTAATGGCTGAATAGAACTCCATCGTATACATATACTACATTTTCTTAATCTACTCCTTAATTGATGGATATTCTACATTTTTGCAATTGTTAATAGGGCTGTAATATGCATTCAAATGCTGGTGTATTTTTGATAAAATGACTTTTTTTCCTGTGGGTAGATATGGAATTGATATCCATATGAATATGGGATTCATGAGTAGAATAAGTGGTACTTATTTCCTTGAGGGATCTTTAAACTGTACTAATTTGCAGTCCTGCCAACAGTGTATGACTCTTCTTTGTGCATCCACACCAGCATCTATTATTTTTTGATGTTTTAGTGGTGGCCATTCTGACATGGTTAAGGTGGTGTCTGATCAGAATTCTATGTTGGTGGATATAAAGATCATGATACTTGCTGTACTTCCTGAGTATCTATTGGCCCATCACTTCCTTTCTGATTTTATAAACCACTTTGTATGGTACATACAATATATTATTAGATTTCACTTTATTATTCAGACTAAAAATCTATTATAGCTGATCTCAGGCCATTTACAATTATAAATGAGACTGATAAACTCATAATAATTCAGACAGTTAATTGCAAGTGCTATTTATTTCATTATGTAAATTCATGTCAGTTGTCTATTTTTTTTTTCTATCAGGCTGAAGAACTTCCTTAAATACATGCATATTTTAAGGAAAATCTGCTAGCGCCAAGTTATCAGTTTTCGTTTATTTCTAGGAATACCTTAATATCTCCTTAATTTTTGATTAATCGTTTTTCCAAATATTAAATTCTTGGTTGACGATTATTAAATAACGTAATATTTTATATATGTCATTGCATTGCTTTTGGGATCTCTAGTCATAAATCCCTTTTGATCTTCTTAATACTTCTTTCCATGTGAATTTTTTGTGTGCCTTTTGCTTCCTACATGTACATAATTCCTTGTTTGGTTTTTGACAGTTTGGTCATGACATGTCTGGTTGCATTGATCCTACTTGCAGTTCTTTAGGCAAGTTTTCTTTAGCTGCTTGTACACATTTAAAATTTGTATTTAAAGTTGTTGTCTACTAAGTCTGAAATCTATCCTTCCTTGGGGACAAGTTTCTATTGATTATTATTTTTTTTTAATTAGTAGCTGTCACTAGAATCCTTATGATTATACTAAATTTATCCTGCCTTTGCTCAATAAATGCAACAATGAAACCTCTATGATGGCACATCTGTTTATAGCATGATTTACTGAATAGTTTAAATCCATTGATGAGACCTACTTAGCAGAAAAAAAGATCCCTTTTAAATATTATTGCTTATTGACAATGCACTTATTCACCATATAATTTTTTTTAATTTTAATTTTTTTTTATTAAATCATAGCTGCGTACATTAATGCAATCATGGGTTACAATGTGCTGGTTTTATATACAGTTTGAAATATTTTATCAAACTGGTTAACATAACCTTCATGGCATTTTCTTCATTATTGTATTAAGACATTTATATTCTACATTTAGTAAGTTTCACATATACCCTCAAAGATGCACCTTAGGTGCAAGATGGCTGACTGGAGCCAGCTTTCTACAGAGGCTCCCATCCAGAAGGAGAGTTAAAGAACAGAAGTTTAGCAAGTAAGCTGATGGTTTAGAGCTGAGCCAAGAGAGAAGGTTGAAGAATGCACATCAACCCTGTTTCACCTGAGAATTTTATGGAGATATATAAAGAAATTCATATTTTCTTGCCTGTCAACATCCATTCTGCTGCTTATGAATCAAGGAGTTTTATTATTTAAGAAATACATTTTCTCAAGCCATAGCTTCTATAGATAGTTACTTCTCAGATGCATCCAGGTGAAGTAAGTTGAACACATTCTGGAAAAGGTTCAGCATTCTAGATACTATTATGAACATTAGGTGATTTATGAGAGGAGGTAAAAATAGCAACATTAGTGAGAGTTTAGAAGTTGATTCAAATCCTCATGGATTTGATGGTTCTGTGGAAGAAGTAACTGTAGATATGGTGGAAACAGCAAGAGATACAGTTAAAAGGGGAGTCTGAAAGTTAGACTTAATTTCTGATGAGAAACAATCTCATGAGAAAATTTTCACAGATGAGAAGTTGCTTTTTAGGGATGAGTAAATAAAGTGGTTTCTTGAATCTGCTCCTGGTGAAGATTCTATGAAATCGTTGAAATTACAACAAAAAATTTTGAATATTATATAAACTTAATTGTTAAAGCAGTGTTAGGGTTTGAGAGGCTGGCTCCAATTTGGAAAACAGTTTTACTGTGGTAAAAATGCTATCAAACAGTAAGTATCACATGTTACAGTGATATCTTTTGTGAAATCTTGTTGTGAAGAGTCGATTGATGAAGCAAACTTCAATGTCTTATTTTTAGAAATTGCCACAGCCACTGCAGCCTTCAGCGGCCACCAACCACTCTGATCATTCACCAGCCATCAACATGGAGGCAAGCCCTCCACCAGCAAAAGATTACCACTCACTGAAGGCTCAGATGATTGTTAGACATTGTCGCCAATGAAGTATTTTAAATTAAGTGATGTACATTTTTTTTAGGCACAACAGTATTGTACTCTTAGTAGTTTACAGTTTAGTGTGCACATAACTTTTATATGAAATTAGCAACCAAACATTCACGAGGATACTCACATTTTGCAGTTGTCTGGAACCCAGCCTGCAGTATCTCCGAGTTATGCCTGTATTCTTAGTATTGTTGTTATTTCACTCCAATATCCCTTCATTTCTTCGCTTACTCTGTCATTCCTCCAATGAATAGATATCAACACCTACTGTGTCCAGGGCCTTTAGTTAGGTGCTAGATATACCATGGGTATAAAACAGATAGGTTCCCTGCCCTAATGAAACTTGTGTGAAAGAAGAGAGACTTCAAAACTAATGTTGGTTTTTTAAGAAAAGCATTATGAATACAGAACTTGGGGATAGTCCAGTTCTACAGTTGGTATGTTGATTTATTATTAGAACAGGACTTATAAGCCCTGACTTCGTAGTTTGAGTTTAGATTTATTTTTTAAAATTTCTTTGCAATATCTAAAATATTTGTAAAGTTGTTTATTGGTATCTTAACTTGCAGTATAATTTATTATCTTATGTCATTTCTGTAGAGAAACACCTGTTATCGCTTCATTGATCAACACAATGTTTTCTTGCAACAGCCTTTAAATATATCCTTAAAATATTAGATATATTCAAATATGTATAGGACAAGGCCATCTCTCCTCTACAAACACCTGTACATATTTGCTATCATTCTCAGAGTTTTTGATATTAATGACCATTTTTAAAATTTAAAAATAATTCTTATTCCAAATAAAATATTCTTAATATTGTTGGATCCATTTTTAAATTGGAAAAATCTGATACTTTTATAATTGTTTATCTTCCCAATGTGGAGTGTAATTTATATACTGGTTTGTTTAAACATTTTTTTTTGTATTCTAGTAATATTTTATATTATTACCAAATTGTTTTTTTAAAGAACCTACATATAAATATTAAGTGTTTCCCTACATAGTTTGTAGTTTGGGGAATACAACAATGTCTTTTAGATATATATTATTATTTCTTTGTTGATGATAGTGCTATTTATTCTTTAAAAAAATCATGATGGGGGCAGCACCTGTAGCTCAAAGGAGTAGGGCACTGGCCTCCTATGCTGGAGATGGAGGTTTCAAACCCAGCCCCAGACAAAAACTGCAAAAAAAAAAAAAAAATCATGATAGATTATTTTTATAACATTTTGTAAATTCTAATCATTTTGATTTTGTGATGGAGATTGTCTAGAAATATATCAACAGTTATAGTATGTGTAGGTAATTTTATTTGTCTCTTCTTGTATCACATTTGTTTAATAGGTGTAACTCTAATAACAAATTGAGCTATAGTTCAAGGCCTCTCTTGCCATACTGTACTTGCCATGTATAATATAATCTTGGAAATTAGAGTTACCCATTATTAAAGTTCCCTTGAAAGTGTTGATCAGAGGAATCACAAAAAAACTTCTATTAAAATGCTTACCCCCTCAGAATGTTACCTATAATGACTTCCCATTCTCTTGTTCTCTGTCAAACATTCTTCCAGAGGAACACCACTCCAACTTGTTCTCTCTCTTCTATTTGCCTTCTCAGTTCTTTCTTATGTAGTTTTTCTTGTATTTCTTTTGATGCTTATTTTCTCCCCTAACCTCCACCAGTGCAATATAAGGCAGAATAATTGACTCGGGAAGCAAATGTTCTTATTTTATTTCGTTTTGCCTTTTATAGGTCAAACAAGTCTCAACTTACGGGCTCTCAGAGAGACGGCATCACCAAGGACATCTAGAGGTATCCTAACATCCTATATAATTTTCATCTTTTTTTCTCCCCTGTTACATGTTTATCTTATTTTCAAAATAGTCTAAGAATGAAAACAATTTCAGGCTTTTTTGTACTTACAATGTTCTATCAATAAGTATAATCTTAACTTTCCTTTAAAAAATACTTATCTTGGGGGTCGGCTGGAAGATGGCGGTGGAGATGGTCCGGTAGTCCATTTCTCCCCGGTCAGCAGGTGAGAGGGTAGGAGCTCTGGATCTTTCCCCGTGTGAACTATTGGAGTGGACAGGCAGCTGGTGAGACACAGATTGGGAGGATTGGCGTGTTTGAAATATAGTTCTTAACCATGGAAACTGTTGCAAACCGTTTCCCCCTTCCTGGTGGAGGGGCAGCCAGCCCCTCCCACAGGGAAGACAGCAGGTCCCAACCCACAAGCCCTAATTGGAGAAAATTCCACTGTAGCATGGATCTAAGAGTTTGACGATCAGAAAGGGTCGCTGCTAGGAACCACGGAGAACCGGGCAGCCCTGGCGTGAGCCGAGGGGTCTGGACTTTGCTGGACTGACACATTGGAATGTCCAAAATGGTGAGCGCCCTTTCCCCAGATCATTGAGAGAAAGAGAGAGAGAGAGTGGGTGACCAGTCAGCGTTACACTAGGCGGGGACCTTGGTGAAGCCTGAGAGGTGCTGAAAAGACACTTTGAGCTGTGGAAGTTAGGGAAGAGAGCCCCGGAGCACTTCAGCTGGAGAATAACTGAAGTTCAAGGTCCCACCAACAGCCCTGTGGAGCCCCCTCCCCTCCAGTCTTCGTGGCCTTTGCGAGCTGCGGCCATAGCAACCGCCGCCGCTGCTGCTATGAGTCATGGTGCTGCTGCTCCACCAATTGTGACACCACCGCCACGGCCCCCAAGATCCGCAGCCACCACGAGTCCCCCCACAGTCGCCACGAGCCCCACTCTTGCGCTCCCCTCTCACAGCAAATTGTTCTTGCCGGACTGCAATTCTGTATACATATAAGAATAATAATATTTTTGAGATTTTTTTTTTTAATATCCTTTTCTTGGAAGTGCTATCAATAAATAATTCTTTATTTAACTTTCTTTTCTTAGGCTATTTTTATTACCTTCTATTCTCAATGAACATTTGTTCTTCCTCTCTTGTGTTAATTTCTTTTTTCTCTCTCCCCCTCCTCTCCCTCCCATCTTATAGCTTCTAAGAGTGCTTATATCATATTTGTTAGAGGCTTTTCTTCTTCTCTATTCTCAAGTATTTTACAAGAAGCATTTTTATTGTAGAATTCTTTTTTTTTTTCTTCTTAGCTGTTGTTCTGTGATTGGCTGTTTGTTTGTTATGTTTTGTTTGTATGTCG
>CAUYON010096254.1:0-12539 GCA_963573935.1 Arctocebus calabarensis
GCGAGAATGGCCCACATCAAAAAGTCTCAAAGTTGAAGATGCTGGCATGGATGTGCAGAGAAGGGAAGACTTTTACATAGCTGGTGGAAGTAAAAACTAATACAATCTTTTTTTTTTTTTTTTTTTTTTTTAGACAGAGCCGCAAAATGTCACCCTGGATAGAGTGCAGTGGCATCACAGTTCACAGCAACCTCCAATTCCTGGGCTCAAGCAAGTCTCTTGCCTCTGCCTCCCAAGTAGCTGGACTACAGGCGCCTGCCACAACACCTGGCCATTTTTTGATGCAGCCGTCATTGTTGTTTGGTGGGCCCAGGCTGGATTCGAACCTGCCAGCTCAGGTGTATGTGGCTAGCACCTTAGCCCGTTGAGCCACAGGCGCCGAGCCTAATACAATGTTTTTATTAGTATGGAGAATCCTCTAAGAACTCAAATCAGACCTCCCATTTGATCCTCTAATCTCATTACTAGGTATCTACCCAGAAGAAAAAAAATAATTTTATCATAAGGACATTTGCACTAGACTGTTTATCACAGCTCAATTTATAATTGCCAAAATGTGGAAACAACCTAAATTCCCACCAACCCAGGAATGGATTAATAAGCTGTAGTATATGTATACCATGGAATACCATTCAGCCATTAAAAAGATGGAGACTTTACATTTTTTATATTAACCTGGATGAAGGTGGAACATATTCTTCTTAGTCAAGCATCATAAGAATGGAAAAGCAAAAATCCTATGTACTCAATTCTAATATGAAGGCAGTATATGAGCTAATACAAGGGGTGTGGTGGGACAGTGAGAGAGTAAGGAGAGGGGAGGAGGAAGGGGGATGGGGGCCTAGTGTATGGTGCACCTCTTAGGGGTGGGACACAAGTATAATCCAACAAATGCAATCAGTGTAACCTAACTCTTTATACCCTCAATAAATCCCAAATAATTAAAAAAAAAAAGAGAGAGAGAAAATACGCCATCATGAAGAAATCTACTGGAAGGCTATTGATGACCCTCCAAAGCCAAGGGGGAGGCTAAAGAAATAGACTGTGCAAGTAATTAGGAATGAAAGGAGGTCAGGCAGGGGAGATACAGCCAAGGTTATGCCACAGAAAACTCACCAACCCAGACATTTAGTGGTGCCACAGCCCAGCACCACCCTGCTGCCCTCTCTGCTTTGTTGTTCTCTTCCATCTCCTTTGCCATCATCATCCAAGGATTCCTTTCTGTGTCAGAGTCCTGGGTTCCAGGCATTTCTCTTTTTTGGTACATTCCTCAATATTCACTTTTTTTTTTTTGAAATAGAGTCTAATTTTGTCACCCTCAGTAGAGTGCTGTGGTGTCACAGCTCACAGCAACCTCAGACTCCTGGGCTCAAGCAATTCTTTTGCCTTAGCCTACTGACTACAGGTGCCCACCACAGTGCCTGCCTATTTTTAGAGATGGGATCTCCCTCTGGCTCAGACTGGTCTCGAACCTATGAGCTCAGCCAATCCACTTGCCTCACCCTCCCAGAGTGCTAGGATTACAGGCATAAGCCACCAAGCCTGGCCCTTATTACTCACTTCTGATTTTAAAAATTCTCAGAAAATAATACAAAGGGATATTCTTAATATGATATTTAGGTTAATTTCCTTTAGCTCAGAAACAAAACATTAAGACTATAGTTAACTTGGTTTTTTAACATAGTATTGGGAATGTAATTAAAAATAAATTAAAATTACAATCCAAATGAGGGTTGGAACTTAAAAATATAAGATTTATTATTTGCAGATGATGTGATAGTGTATACATAAAGTTCAACAAAACAACATGTAAAAAATTAAAACTGATAGAAAAAGAAAAGTAACAGAAAAGTTTATAAAGGAATAATATTAACATGAAATCACTAGTGTTCCTCTTCACAAATATATAGGAGTATAAAATTACAAAACAGGTGAGAATTAACCTATCCAAAAAAAACACATAATATTCACAGAGTCAATTTTAAAAGCCTGGAGATGTCATAAAAGAGCTACTAAGTAGAGAGATAGACCATGTTCATGGATGAGATAGCAGCATCATAAAGATGTCAGTTCATCTTAACATATTATAGAAGTTTTATACAATCTCAATAAACTTTCAAGGTTTTTATGTGTTTCCCCCAATTTCAATAAACTAATTATAAAATGTATGTGATAAACTAAAAGTTCCCATGTATTTGAATCAGTTTTAAAAAAGAAAAATAATGAAACAAATTGAATAGAAGAACCAGAATCCCAGCAGACATTAAGTTTATTAAACAATAGTAACAATAATCTGGGACTGGCAAAGGCCATTGCAATAGAATACAGAGCTCAGATCAAGGTGCCACCACGAAGCAATGGTGAAGGTGAGGGTGTGCGTATGTCCACGTGCGCGCTCATCACATCAGACTGAGTGCCTGCCTACTATAGAAGCAGCAGCCACAAGATAGGGAAAAAGTAAAATGGGGAGGGTCTTGGTGGCCCATGATGATAGTGCTCCTTAAACTGAGGATTACATTTCATGCTTCTGTTGGATATAACTAAAACAAAACATGTACAGGACTTTCAAGCTGAAAGCTACAAAAATGCCAATGAAAGAAATCAAAGACAACCTAAATATGATACAAGCCCCGTAATTACAGTCTTGGGCATTTATCCCACAATTGTTTATAGCAGCTTTATTTGTATAAATGGGACAACCAAAATATTCTTCAATGTGTGAATTGTTGAACACACAGGTACATGTGGCCCACCATGGACCACTACTTCGCAGAAAGAAGGGTGACAAGTGGACACATGCAGTGGCAGTTATGACTCTCCACAACATTATTTCTGAGAATGGCCAATCTCAAAAGGTTACAGGTGATCTTATTCGATTACAATCACCCCCTTTTTCCTGCAGTTCTTCTTTTAACAGTTTCAGTTCCTCTCGGTTAACCATGATCTGAAAATATTAAGTGGAAAATTCCAGAAATAAAACAGTTCTTAAGTTTTAAGTTGCACACTAGTGTGAATAGCATGATAAAATCTCACATGCCTCTCCTCACCCCATCTGGGGTGTAAATCATCCCTTTTTCCTGTGTGTCCACTCATCCCGTACTCACTTATTAACTGGTTCAGTTATCCAATGGACTGAGGTGGTGTCACAGTGCTTGTGTCCAAGGAACCCTTGCCTCAAAATGCAAGAATTATGATGCTGGCATAGTATTTTAATTATTCTATTTTATTAGTAGTTATTGCTTTTAATTTCTAGCTGTTCCTAATTTATAAGTTAAACTTTGTCCTGGGCGTGTATGTAGCAGAAAAAAACAGTATGTACAGTATAGGTTTCCATCCTATTTGCAGTTTCAGGGATCCAGCGGGGGTCTTGGAACGTGTTCCCCTGAGGGTAAGGAGGAGCTACTGTATATAACATTCTCAAACGGATAATATTGTAGAAATGGAGAAAAAAGTTCACATTTTCTAGAAGTTAAGGACTAAGGGGAAGGTAGTGGAGGGACAGAACTTTGTGGTGTTGGAATCATTCTGTACCTTGATTACACTGCAGTTATATGAACCTGAAGGTGTTCAAATGACAGAAAATCATACCTACACATTTGCCAATGTTGTTATCCTGGTTTTGATACTGTCCTGTAGTTATATGAGAAATAACCATTGGGGAAAACTGGGTGAATTGTATATAAGACCTCCATGTATTATTTTTGCAACTTCCTGAGAATCTGTAATAATTTTAAAAGAAAGAAAAGCAAAAAAAGAAAAAGAAAAGATCTAAGCATTTAAAAAAAAACAAAATAACAAACAAAGAAGTCTTGAGGACCCTTTGTGGGTCTTTGATATTTGATATTTGACTTATCTAGACAAATATTGATTTAGATCAGGAGTATCCAAACCATAGCCCATAGGCTATATGTGGCCCAGGGTGACTATGAATGTGGCCCCCAACACATTATGTTTACTTAAAACATAATGAAGTTTATTATAATATTTTTGGTGGAATTTGACTGCATGAATTTTGTAGATGACAACATTGTGTCCCAGCAGCACATTAAATATATGTATTCTCTTGGTATTTGTACGCATGTGTGGCTTTAGTTTTATGGCTATGTATAGCTTCCAGTGTGTTATCTTCCTAGCACAGACAGGATGTTGTCTAATGGTTGGACTGACACCATCAGATGTTACATGTGGTGGTGGTGACTTAGTGAGGCAGCAATTATCAAAATTATTTCTTTTAGTTTTCGAGACAGAGTTTTACTTTGTTGCTTTTGGTAGACTGCTATGGTACCATAACTCACAGTAACCTGAAACTCTTGGGCTCAAGCGATCCTCTTGCCTCAGCCTCCCAAGTAGCTGGGACTACAGGCACCTACTACAATGCCTGGCTATTTTTTTTTAGAGACAGGGTATTGCTCTTGGTCTGGCTGGTCTCAAACTTCTGAGCTCAAGCAGTTCACCCACTTTGGCCTCCCAGAGTGCTAGAATTATAGGTGTGAGCCACCACGCCTGACTATCAATAATATTTCAACCTACCATTGCAACATTAGGCATTTAATGTTATTTAGATGTAAGGTAAGCATTCCAATTTGATTATTAAGGTACTTCCACATCTCAGTGGGGATTCATACATGGCCCACCATGCTTTACAATTGATCTCTGCCTCGCCCTGCATCGGCAGCTGGAATGTGAAAGGGCTCAAACCTTGCTTTCTGTTTTCCTGTCAATTAATATTCATAGTAGTAATAAATATTTATTATTAGTTTTTTAATCCCAGGATGGATTCTCCAACATCTCAAAGGAAAACAAAACTCTCAAAAAGAAAAATTATGGATGAAGAAATATTGTTCAATAAAAAGTGGACAGATGACTACTTTTTTGTGAAGGCAAATAATAAGGCATTCTGCTTAATTTGTAGGGTCTTCGTGCAAGTTTTCAAAGACTATGATTTGAAAAGGCATTATATGCAAAAACATGCTGCTAAATTTGATGCATATGAAGAATTGTGTCATAACGATGTGATAGTGGAACTGGAAAAAAGTCTGTCTTCTCATAATAAATTTTTTGAAAGTTACAACTCAGATGGATTCCATTGTAAAAGCTAGTTATGTGGTAGCTTATTCATTAGCAAAAAATCAAACCCATTTACTGATGGTGAGTTTATTAAGCAATGTATAGAAAGCATGGCAGATACAATTTGCTCTGGAAAAAAGGGGTATATTTCTAAAATCAGTTTGTCTCACTAGACTATAGTTAAGCAAATAGTAGTAATTGGAAAATCTGTCAAGAGAAATTTGAGGAGTAAAGCTGCTAATTTTAAATTTTATGCTTTGGCAATGGATGACTGCACTGATGCTACAAATACAGCTCAACTTCTCATTTTTATTAGAGGAATTGATGATGAATATAATGTCACTGAAGAGATGGCTCCTTTAGAGTCATTAAAAGACACAACTAAATGAAGCGATTTATACGAAGCAGTACAAAATATGTTTAAGCGATTTCGCTATTGTCAACATATCTGATATTGTTACTGGTGATGGCAGGGAAAAGAGAGGGACTTGTAAAATTAATAGAAGACAATTCAATTGCTGCCCAAACTCACATTTGATCACGTATCATTGTGTAATACAGCAAGTAAATTTATGCACAAAACCTTTAAAAATGGATCACATCATGCAAATCATCATCAACATTGAATTTCATGAGGGTCAAGGGAGCAAATCATCACTTTTCTAGGAATTCTTTTAAAGTATTGATGCTGACTATGGTGACGTCATTTAAGTTTTGGAAGTAAGATGGCTAAGCTAAGGTCAAATGTTGAAAAGATTTTATGATTTGTGATATGTTATCATTTATGGTATCAAAAACCAAATTTCTGCAAGAACTTGATGATGAAAACTGGCTTACCGGGCAGTGCCTGTGGCTCAGTTAGTAGGATGCTGGCTCCAGATACTGAGGGTAGCAGGTTCAGCCCCAGTCAAAATGCAACAACAACAAAAAATAGCTGGGTGTTGTGGCAGGTGCTTGTACAGCTACTTGGGAGGCTGAGGCAAGAGAATCGCCTAAGCCCAGGCGTTGGAGGTTGCTGTGAGCTGAGATGCCACAGCACTCTACCAAGGGTGACATAGTGAGACTCTGTCTAAAAAAAAAAGAAAGAAAAGACTGGTGCCTGTGGCTCAAAGGAGTAGGGCACTGGCCCCATATACTGGAGGTGGCGGGTTTAAACCCAGTCCCAGCCAAAAAAAACTGCAAAAAGAAAGAAAAAAAGAAAATTGGCTTACTGATTTAGCATTTTTAGTGGATTTAGTTGTTCATTTAAGTGAATTGAACCTGGGTCTTCAAGTTGAAAATCAACTTATCCATACAATGTTTCAAACCATAGAGCATTCCAAATTAATCTGAAATTATGGCAAGATTAAATTAAGGCAAACAATTTTATGCATTTTGACACATTGGCTAAATACAGTCCAGTGAACGGCAAAAATATATAGCCTTGTTTTTAATTTGATACATGAATTTGAAAACAGATTTTAAGATTTCTGGTAAAATAATCAATAGTATGGCACATTTTTTTACTCTATTTTTAGTTGACGTAAGTATGTTACCTGCCAAATTTGAGATGGAATGCACAGAGCTGCAATCTGGCATTCAACTTAAAGAAAACTTTGATAATGTTTCTTTACTGTACTTTCATAGATCCTATTTTCCCAGAGGCAAAACAATCCCTTAGTTGGCAATCACAACTTATTCATGTCATTGCTTTTTGTCCACCCCTGTATCCAGGACCAGGAAGGACATTTAAGGACATCTTGACTGGCCTAGGTCATAAGCTCAGCCAGTTTCTGCAAACAATCATGGCCATTTGGCACACTCTTCTCATTATACAGAATCAATCTATGTGAAGTTTAGGTCAAATGTGGCAAGCCCCACAGCCCAAAGCATCATTTCTTGGAGTCCTTCCCAGCATCACATTCTGCCACACAGCAGATAGAGGGATCTCTCCTCAACTAGTGCTTTAAGACACCCAGCTAGAGGGGAAAGGAGGCTGTTTCACCCTAGAGGCTCCCCATGTGCTCACCTCCCAGCTTCTAACACCTGCAGAAATAAAGGCAGACCACCTGTATGAGAAGCAATCTGTTTATTCTGAACTTGCTACAGTGAGGGAGTCACCTGTTGTTTGTGTTTGGCAGAGTCTCAAAGACAAGTGAAAAATAGGGAAGCTTCATCAAGGGGAAAGGAGAAGCTTAGGTGGGCTCCAATGGAGGCTGTTGGCCAAGCAAGGCTGGGAGCTCAGTAGAAGGGGAGCATCCTCTGGGATTGGGAAGTGGTGTCTACCTTTTTAAAAAGCCTCTTACGGCTGGCTACGGTGGCTCATGTCTATAATTCCAGCACTCTGGGAAGCCAATGTGGGAGTACCAATTGAGGCCAAGAGTTTCAGACCAACTGGAGCAATACAGTGAGAAGCTGTCTATACAAAAAAAATTAATATTTTTAAGTGGCCAGTGTGGGATGTGCCTGTAAGTGTAGCACTCTGAGAGGGTGAGGCAGGAGGATCAGAAGTTCAAGGCTGTAGTGAACTATGATCTCACTATTGCACTCCAGCCTGGCTGACAGAATGAAACCCAATCTCTAAACAAACAAACAAACAAATGAACGAACAAACAAACAAAGGCTCTTGCCAGCTTCACAGCCCAGAAATATTCTCCAGGGGCTAAAAACCCTTTCTTTGAAATGTAATTATGACAACAGATGGCACTTCTATGTCCCAGTGACTGTAAGAGGGCAGAAGTCTAACCTCCAAGTTGTCCAACAACCTCTTGTCTTGAAGATGTGAGGAGTTTACTTTCCTTTGCATAAAGCCAATTAGCAAACACAGCTGATGGCTCAGCTTCTCTCTGTAGGCTTTGAAAAGCCCTCTGCCTTTGTCTTAGCTGGTAGAGTGCAGACTGAGCTCTGCCTCTCTCCAGAAGGCAATAGCCTTAACTACAGTCTTCCCTCTTATTTAATTGGCTGGTACAGTTTTTGCTGTGCCAAGAGAGCAAGGACCAAGAGAATCAGGTCGCTGTCTCTGTCTGGCCCAATATGCAGAGGTGGGGTTTAGGTCTGAAAAAGCATTGTGCTCAGAAGGCCAGAAATTCTGGAGAACAGTGTGAATAGCCTCTCAATTCTGTTCTGCCTCATTTACAATTCTAACAACTTTTATGATGGGAATAGGGGGAAACAAACCTAGAAAATTTCAACTTTCTCTAACAGAAAACTATATCAAAGTAGTCTTCCGTCTAACAATGCAAAATGTTTAAACAACATAAAAGTAATTTTCACTTACTAGAAAATATCTAAGAGAATGAAAACATTTGTTTATTTCCCTTAGGTCAATGAGATGACCTTTAGGCAAAGGATGTGGGCTCATTTCTCTGACATTTTTTAGTTCAATTATCTTTTTTATTACGTCCTGAGAAAAAAGAAAATTCTGACCTGTGCCTCAACTTTCCACTTACACAATTGGCTTCCACTAGAAAATTCTTGCTCAAAAAAGAAAAAAAAGAAACTCTGACTCTTAAGGACAGCCCTGAGAAAGGATCCTCAGCCTTTTGTAGAAAGTTGGGAGTCCACAGGTGTGATCCAGCCTGATTTTAGACCCTTTGTGACCAGATTGTCTTTTTCTCAGTACACCCCTTTGGAGGACACAAAAAACTGACCATAGCTCCCAGAGAAGGCAAGACATGGATCCTGATGTGGTCTTCCTAATTTATCTGGCAGACATGCAGCCAGGACACGTGGTGGAGCTGGCTTCTGAGGGTAAGGGGACAAAGCAGATGAGAAGGGTGGAAATCCCTTCAAAACCATCAGGTACACTGCTTTGTTTGGGTTATTTTATTTTTCTTTTTACTGTGAATATACTTTATTTAGTCACTTTTTTTTTTTTTTTGAGACAGAGCCTCAAGCTGTCATCCTGGATAGAGTGCTATGGCATCACAGCTCACAGCAACCTCCAATTCCTGGGCTCAAGTGAGTCTCCTGCCTCTGCCTCCCAAGTAGCTGGGACTATAGGTGCCTGCCACAACACCTGCCCTTTTTTGTTGTTGTTGCAGCTGTCATTGTTGTTTTGGCGGGCTGGGGCTGGATTCGAACCCGCCAGCTCACGTGTCCGTGGCTGCCGCCTTAGCCTGTTGAGCCACAGGCACCGAGCCTATTTAGTCACTTTTGTTTATGAAAATTCCCAAACTCTGGGAGCTTGCCTATGAGCTTCTTATAGACACCAGAAAAAGTTTCAACCTGTGTTCCATATTATTCTGTTGTTCTTGGTACAAATGCAGCTTTATGAACTGGCTGTGATTCAGCTTTATGTGGATTCTCTTGCCCACAATTTCACTTGGGAAAACCAAGTCCTTAAGAATCACCTTGTGCACAGCTGTCAGAGTGTGGCTCCTGGGACACTTTTGCTTATTTTTTGTATGGCCTTTTTGAGTTGGCTTAGGTAGAATTTTCCTCTGAGCAATAAAGACAACAGGCTTCTCACTGAACTTTTTCTCCAAATCAAGTACTAGTAGGACTTAAATTTTCTGGAAAGATTTCAGTTGAGGAACAGGAACAAAGATTATGATAGCTTTCTGACCACCACCAACTTTAATTTCCTCAGCTGCCCTTATGTTCAGCTCCCAGAGCAAAGCCTTGAACTCTGAGTTCATCTCCAGCTCCAGTAGGGCCAGGGAAATGCCCAACTTGAACTTGTCTGGCTTCTCGATATTGGGCTTCACAATCTTGGCACTGGAGTTGAGCATGGCTTTCTCCTGTAGAGAGCCAGCTCAGGAAGAGGTCTTTTGGGATTTTTGAGTTTGGGTGTCTTTGCTAGAGTTGAACAGCCGTCTCTGTATCCAGAGAACAAAAAGGAGAATGAAGCCAGACATTTCCAGGAAGATGGGTCTTTCTTGGCATCTGGTCCTTTCCACACTATGCAGATCAGCTGGGCATGGCAGTCACCTCCTGCTTCCCCATGGGGTGGCCCTAAACCCTGCTGGCTGAGGCCATGCTCATAGCCCTCATGCACCAACATTTGCTTTTGTTTTCTCAAGTACACCCTTGTTAATCAAGCTGGCTTGAGATGCATGTTTAATAGGAACCAGGAAAAGAAACCTCTTGAAAACCTGCAGGATTACAGATAAGGAAAGCAGGCCCCATCTGAGAGCTCCTCCCCACAGAGCTCACAGCAGCACACAGCTCCCCTCCTCACACTTAGTCCCCTTCCCGGGGCTTCTTTGTCTCAAGGTCCCCTAAATGTTCACTTTACAGTCCTTGGAGGGGACAACTGATAAATGTTTCTCCTCTGGCCTCCCATTCCGGAGCTATGTGCCTTTTTGTGATAGCCAAGAGCTAATTATCCCCATTCTGCTTTGAAATGCTGCATGGTGGCTACTTCTAAGTCAGTAAGGTCTCTAGGAGACATTCCAAGAAAGCATGGTAAAGGTTCCTAGACATTTTTGTCATAATTGTCATAGTATGTGTAAAAGAGAAAAGGGCTCACCAGACATACCACACACATACACACACATACACACACACACAGCTTCATGTGGGTTCTAGATGAAACTTTATCTTACCACCTCAGTACTGATGGGGACCTGTAATACAATCCAATTCTATTTAAAATATAATACAAAAATCTGTATAGTATGAAAGTGTTTAAAAGTAGTAGTTAAGGATCAGTGACAGTTACAGTAGTTAGGAGTAGAGGTGTAAGGAAAGGCCTATGTTATGCACTTAATATTATTCTCCCTTGATGCTGCTAGAATCTTTCATCACTGCTCAGTAAGGCAGTTTCCCTCAGGGAACCCTGTTTCACACCCAGCATATGGAGCTAGAAGATCTTTATGGAAAAAGTCCCTGGCTCCTAACATCATAAATACTTTTTTTCCTTCAACAATTTTATTCCCACAGCTCTTAGAATGAACTAGAATTTCTCCACAGCCTCAGGGCCATATACTATATAGCTTTACACTAATTTTCCAGGCTTCCTGGAACTTCTTTGCCTGCTACTGAGGGACACACAGACCCCTGACTGGCCTTTTCTCCTCCAGGCTGGGACCAGTCATCCTCCTTCCTAGGATGTTCATTATTTTAACTTGGTCAGTGTGATGGTTAATTTCATCAAGTTGGCTGGGCCACAGTACCCAGATATTTGGTGAAACATTACTCTAGATGTTTTCTGTGAAGTTATGTTTTAGATGAGATTGACATTTAAATCACTAGACTTAAGTAAGGCTGATGGCCCTGCATCATGCAGGAGGGCCTGAAAGAGCTCAGAGTGTGCCACCCTGGAGCACACCATTATGGCTTAAGGATTATTCTGAGCCAAAGACTATTGAGGAAATGCAGACACAGGATGAGCTCTTGGCCATCCCACTTTCTTTTTTTTTTGGCCAAAGCTGGATTTGAACCCGTCACCTCTGGTAGATAGGGCTGGTGCCTTACTCCTTTGAGCCACAGGTGCCACCCTGCCATCCCACTTTCTTCCTTCCAACATGAATTTCCCTTTGTGAAGGTGTCTCCCACATTCCCACATCAGGAAGAGGACAATAACCTGATCACTGAACATGAGATGGCACTGGGAAAGAGTCTACTCCAATAAAATCTTTTCTTCCTCATGTTTTTCTCATACATTTACCTTTTCTGTTAGCTACCCCTAAAAGCTTGAACTCCTTTTCCTTTGTTTCATCACTTCTCTTCCAATTTAGTGCTCTTTGTTAAGATGCTATATAAGTCCAAGTTCTTTTTTTTGAGACAGAGTTTCACTTTATCACCCTCAGTAGAGTGCAGTGACATCACAACTCACAGCAATTTTAAACTCCTGGACTTAGGCAATTCTCTTGACTCAGCCTCCCAAATAGCTGAGATTACAGGTTCCCACCACAACACCCAGCTATTTTTTTTTTTTAGAGACAGAGTCTCACTCTGGCTTGGACTGGTCTAGAACTGGTGAGCTCAGGCAATCCACCTGCCTCGGCCTCCCAGAGTGCTAGGATTACAGGCGTGAGCCACTGTGCCCAGCCACCAAGTTCTTTTTCTTTCTTTCTTTCTTCTTTTTTTTTTTTTTGTAGAGACAGAGTCTCACTTTATCACCCTCAGTAGAGTGCCATGGCGTCACACAGCTCACAGCAACCTCCAACTCCTGGGCTTAGGCGATTCTTTTGCCTCAGCCTCCCGAGTAGCTGGGACTACAGACGCCCGCCACAACACCTGGCTACTTTCCTGTTTTGCAGTTGGGCGGAGGACGGGTTTGAACCTGCCACCTTCAGTATATGGGGCTAGTGCTCTGCTCAATGAGCCACAGGGGCCACCCTTTTTTTTTTAAGACAGAGACTCATTCTGTTGCCCCAGGCTAGAGTGCCATGGTCTCATAGTTCACAGCAACCTCAAACTCAAGTGATCCTTCTTGCCTCAGACACCCGAGTAGCTGGGACTACAGACGCCCGCCACAACACCTGGCTACTTTCCTGTTTTGCAGTTGGGCGGAGGACGGGTTTGAACCTGCCACCTTCAGTATA
>CAUYON010096255.1:0-54798 GCA_963573935.1 Arctocebus calabarensis
AGGAACTTTACCCTTCTGGAGATCTAGTCATGATCAAAACTCTTCCCTCTAATTCACCTTCCCTGACCCCAACTTGGGAAGACCCCTTTCCTGTTATCTTGTCTTCTACTGTTAAAGTTATACGAGTCTATTCCTGCATACATCATTCACAAGTAAAGTCCTGAAACCCTCCATCCTCTACACTGGCAGGCAATGAAGACAGCCAATCACAGACCACCTACACTTATGAGCCAAAAGAAATCATTTAGGAAACAGCAAGAAAAACCGTAATATGGTTTTCTTTTAGCATCATTGAATAAGTGCTTCTGACCTGACGCTGTTCTGCCTTTGCCTATTACTAAATACACCAATCAGATTTATGTTTTCCAGAAATGTCATCAAGCCACACACAATAAAGATGGTTCCAGTCCATGAACCCCTGTGTCACTCTCCTCTGGAGAAACCCCAACTGCCCCTTCTATCATCACCCGATTCAGCAGGAAGCAGTTAGATTGAGTCTTTGCCCTTTTTCCCTAATAGCAGTTGGAGTTTCTACTCAGAGAGGGAGAATTGAGGCAGGACAATTGGCACCCGAGCCAGCTCAGCGGGGCTGGCGGACCTGGCGGACCTTCTGCCTCCTCCTTGGCAGTGTTGGTGGTGTGGCAGCCAGCTGAAGAGCCAGCGGGCTGGATGACAGGCAAGGAGGGGGACCTCCAACATCCACCAGAGTATCCAATTGCCAAAAAGGCTGGACAACTGCTGAGGAGACACCTGTGCCTTGGTGTCTCCTTCACTTCACACTTAGGACTACATGTGGAACCCCCATCTCCTATGCCTAGGTCAATTTCTTGTGAACTTCCTAGGTCTCAATTCCATGAATGGACTGTGTCCATTCACTGATACATTCATTCACCTTGCCCCTGGCGGAAGGGACTGTATTCATTTGTTTCCTGGCCAAGGAACCCATACACCTATACATACCCTGAGACTAAAGGCCTGAAGGAGGAGATGGGGAAAGACTGGGAGAGAAACGGAGAGAGCTTCTCTTTCCCCACTAGAATTCTCTCCATCTACCAGTAGCCTTAATGTTTTCTGTATTCTTTTCTGTGAATAAATTCTGTCTTACAAAAAAAAAAAAATTATATATATATATATATATATATATATATATAGTTCAATATCCAGTTGTTAGAGCAGAGCAGAAGGAAATTTCCTCTCCCAAACCCATATGGCAGAGCCTGAGCAGAGTCCAGCAGCATGGAACAGGGGGATCAAGATGGTCCCCAGGATGGTTTGAGCACAGGAGAATAGACTAACACAGAGTTTGTCAACAGCGGCACTACTCAAATCTGGAACTGCATGATTCTTTGTTAGAGGGGCTGTCCCACGCACTGTGGAACATTTAGCAGTACCCTGGTCTCTGCCCCACCACGAGGGCAGGTTCCCATGGTGGGTCGGTTCCCACTAAGTCTCTACCCACTAGATGTGGGTAGGGAGAGAAACCACCACACGCAGGTTGTGACGATCACAAATGTCTTCAGACTTGGCAAAATACGGTGGGCAAAAAAATCGCCCCTGTTAGGACCTACATGATCTCTTGAAGCCTCATGAAAGCCCATCACTGGGTTGTGCAGGTGGCAGACAGGGTGGTGAGAGAAGGGTATTTATCACAGAGAATTCTGTTCCTTTGTTCATGATTCTGTATGTCCCATCCAATTGTAGTTTATGAGGACAGGAACCGTCCCCATCTGAGTACTGCTGCTCTCCAACCCAGAGCCTGGTGCCTGGAACAGGGCCTGAATGAATGACAGGCTGGACCTAAGGCCCTCAGTCCCCTTTCCCAGCCCTGTGCACTCCGTGCCAAGAGCTGTGTCTTTGTGTTGGTAGTGGGGGTGGGAGGGGGAAGGGGAATCGTCAGAAAACTAATAAAATAAATGCCTAAATAAATGGAACCTCTTGTCTAAAGAACACAGAGATAAGATAAATCATTTTGAGTCTTGGAAAAATTATCTCCTCCGTCCTGCCCCGGTTTCTCCTTTCCAGAAAACACTTTAATTTATCTTGTGAAAATTTTCATCCACTAGATGAACATTAAGTATTTCTTTCTTCTTCTTCTTCTTCTTTTTTTTTTTTTTTTTTGTAAACATTCCTCTCTCCGCAAAGGTGGGTTGGCTCTCAGCTCATTGGAATAAAAGCTCCATTAATCTCTGTGCACGTAAGACTCCTGGTGTTGGCCTGGATTCAGGACCTTCAGAAGAATAAAGAAACCTGACATTTGTTCTTCAAGTAATTAGAGTTGGTAAAATAAACTGTGTGCATCTCATTAAGGGCATGGATCCATCAGGCCAGGACAGGGTGGGAATCCCATGCTCACAGCACCAGTCTTTTGTCTCACACTAACCCCGAGCTGATAAAAAAAAAAAAGTCCCGTGGAGTCCCTGGGACTCCTGTATCCCGCCCCCATCCCATCACGTTTATTAACCTCTGAGTCTGTGTAGTTTTTCAACTGACTCAAGCCCAGCAAACACTACAGTTCTCTAACACACAACACAGGTTCTCCAATTCCCTGCAAAGACCCTGCACAGAATGCTTCTGCCCTCAGAATCACACTGTCATTTACAATCATATATCCAGGAGCCCACCCTTAGCCAAGAGGACATTGCTTATCCATGCTCATCAGTGGCCAGGATGTGGTTGCACTGAGACAGCCACACTTTTAACCAGACCTGTAACAAGCAGCAACATAGATTAGGTGGTTGATCTACAATCAACAGAAAAATATGTGATTATGAAATACATTCTCTTTGGAAAATAAACAGACCTTTTCTAAACTTAAATTATGGCTCTTAGCTGTATTAGAACTCTTTTCTAAAAATGTGAGACAACCAAACCAAAGTCAGCTTTCAAAAAGCTGAGGAAGTCATTGCAACTTCATTCTGGATTCTTGTATTACCTGATGCTGCAATCATAGCTGAGCGGTTTCTGTTCCCATCACAGCTCTTTGTCCTGCCCTCCCTTTGGCTAAATTCAAATCAGCATCAGTTTCCTCTAATTGTCCTCTTGTCCTTTCTTACTTAGAAGATGCTCCTATTATTTTTGTGTACTTGATCCATAGGATAGAGAGCAAAGTAGGTGAGGAAATGAGGCAGTTTAGATAACAAGCAAGCCAGCTCTCAACCAACCACAGAAGTACATCTCAAGCAAAAGGCAGGAAGAGCCAGGAGAATGGCACAGGACTTCTAGGAAGTAAAGACAGTTTTCAGCTATGCAAGAATAGTAGCCCAAAATTGAGGACGAGGTTACAGAAGGAGGAGATCTTTTATCCACAGATGCTAGAGAGCAGCCTGGTGGTTTCCCCTTATCAAGTGCTTGTAGGGCTCTGAAGTGGCTTTGCTGCATAACTGTGCCCAGTCATGACTGAGAGGAGGGAAACAGACAAGCCTGTAATATCTGGTAATAAGAGGACTTGCCGAGGTCCAGGGCTGTAAGACACAGCTTTCACCATTTCCAGAGGTCTTCAAGATTAGAAGAACAAACTTTCTATCTAGGAAAAAAATATTGAGCTAGCCGGGATAAATTCTTAGGAGCATTTCTAACTGGAAAACTAAGAAATCTAAGAGCATATGCGAGGGCAGAATGTCATGCCAGAGCAAGGCCTGGATGGTGTTAGTAGTGTGAGCAGGAGCCTGGCTCTGGCTCTGGCCAGGTTCAGCTTGTCAAGCCAGCCTGGTTCTCCTCTGCTTAAACACATCCCGAGTGGCTGGACACGTTTTATAGTGTTTTGTTTCTCACTGCCTCATTGACAGCAATGTGTGTGCGCACACATGGGTGTTTCCTTGGCCATTTGCCCAGGGAAAGGTTTCCAGAGATCTTTCCATACGTGTAGATGATACAGTGGTGACAGGGAGCAGGCAGAGACAGCTTCGGGTGTTGGGAGGGGGTCCGTTCAGTCCTGTGACTTCTCTTCTCCATGAACTCAGCTATTTGGCATCCGTGACGTCTCCCCCTTTAAGCTCAGTGGAGAGTGTGCGGGCAGCTCCCCTTCCCTGCTGTTCTTTGTACACCCTCCCCCTTCTATCCCCCTGTCACCCCCTTCTGTTCCCAGCTCTCTTCCCCCCCTCTGGTTTCTTCAATTTCAATGAGTTTATTGGCATGACGAATGTTGCCAAAGCCAATAACACTGAGTCTCAGTGTCTGGGGATGGATTTCACAGTGGGAAGGGGGTGACTGGAGCCTCAGACCACATTCCCACTGTGGGTTTCTGCCTCAGTCTGAGGTGGTGGCAGGCTGCCAGGGACCTTGTTCACTTGGGTTTCCAGTCTCGGCTGAACTCACCAGCCTTGTCTCCAGACAGGGAGAACATTCTTATGATGGCGGAGGTCATGTCTGAAGTCTCAGGTCTAGGAGAGGAGGGTCTTTCAGCTTGTGTTCTCAAGGAACCATTTATAAACAAATCCTGCACTGTCCCGTACCAACTGCGTTGTTAAAACTCTGGCCTCCTGGCGACACTGCAAATTCACAGACTCATCCAGGGTGACAAAGACAGGTGGCTCTCAGCCCAGGAGTTCACACTAGATTAGAAAAGGTCTTTGAACATTCTTCTAAATCAGTGAGATTCTTACCTTTTTCCATTCTAACACGCGCACACACACACAATAAGAACAATTTGGAAAATCTGGGATAGGCAAGAGAAAGTGAGTTTTTTTTTATAGCTAAAGCCTCAAACACCCATTTCAAATGAGTTTTAGCTAAGGAAGTCTCCTTCCTAATGAACAAATCTTCTCAAGGTCTCTTTCTCTGTCTCTGTCTCTCTGTCTCTCTTTCCCACCCCTTCATTTTCTCAGTCACACAAACACTGTTCACACCACACACGCACACACACCCCTCATCAGCGCAGCAGACTTTTCCCTCCAGGGTGCCTCAGCTGATGGAAAGTTCTATTTGCAATGAAAATCAACTTTGGAAAACGTCACAGCAAGGGACATTTTTTCCTGGCTGTCCCAAGATTGATCTGATCCATAGGACGCCCCAGATCATTGCATTCGGTAATTTCATTCTGCTTATGATCTATTTCTTATACGATCAATATGATAAATGTGCCGGAGAGCAAAGTGGGTTACGGCCCGACGCCGGTGGAGTGAGGAGGAGAGGGGAGCACCGGGCTGCCGCGCTGTGTGTCTCCTGAAGCAGAAAAGCAATTCAGTCAGACTAAAGGCTACAGACAAGAAGGTATATTCTCTGTGATAAACGCAAATGATGTGTCTACATTTCCCCCAGCACAAATGGGGTGGGGAGGGTGTGAAGGGAGACCAGTCCTGCTGTCTAGATCACAGCACTTTCCCCTGCAAGTAGCAAGCACACTGAGAGAGAAGGGTGAGGGTGCAGGAGGGAGAGCTGGAGTTTGCTGAACCCATCAGTGCTGATGGCAGGCCCCCTCTTCCTGATGCCACTGTGCCTCTGAGCATTGCCGTTTTGAATACACAGTACAAGAGAGTCAGGCATCTGGCCAGAAGAGAACCCCAGGGAATGATCGGACGGTGCACTGATCCTGAGCATCCCATCATCTTCTCCGGGCCTCGGAGTTCCCTTGGCTATAGGTCTCATTAGGTACCAGCCAGTTTACTGTCTGCATTATTATTTTGTGCCAGAGTCTTCTGTTTTCCCACATGAGCCGACGTGCCTAGGTATTTTCAGGCCGACCATTGAATCCCCTGCACTACAGTTTCATCATCTGTAAAAGGGGATCAATTATAGCTCAACTGCTACTAGAAAGCATTTTCTATGAGCTGGAATAAAATAGTATAAATAACTTCTAAAAGCATATAATGTGCCAGAAGTGCGAGGCATTGGCTATGGTAGGCACTGTGAATATTCTAAAAGGAAAAAGAGAGGTTGCTGTCCTCGGAAAGTTTACAGGTTAATAGGAAGGTGGGTCAAGTGCTAGGCCAGACAAGTGAGCCCACAGGAGGGAGTTCTGGATTAGGAGGTGCCAACTTTGACCTGTAACCAGGGTTCTACTACTCCCTCGAGGCATCACTTGTACAAGTTCCCTCCCCGCTCAGGGCCTCAGTTTCCCCAAAAGAACAGAGGCACGGGGGCCTTCTCTGGAGGCCACCCCAGGCCTGGCTTTTTATGCTGTCATATGCTATGACAAATGGAGCCCTCCGTGGATGCAACTGCCGAAGAAGATGAAGTGGAGCTAGATTGTAGAAGAGGAAAAGGACATTTTGTGGCAAACAGGAATGGCTGGGACATTCCTAGAGGGGACATCAATTTTGCTAAGTCTCCAACAGGGAAGAGAGCAAGTCCTATCAAGCATGTTCAAAGAAGAACTTAGAGAAAAGCAGTAAGAAAAGAGGTGAGGAAGCATAGAAGGTGTCTTTAGGTCAGAGCCCTCATCCAGGGTGAGGGAAGGTGGGAGAGAAGAGTGAACGGGGCTGTCGGGCTCGGTGGGCTCTGCACACAGGCGCTCAGAAAAGCCACTCGGCTGCCCTCTCAGCCTTATGGCTAGCTCAGCAAAGGCCCTGGAGAGCTTTCACTGGGGGGTGCACTCTGTCACCACAATCCTGCTGTTGCTTTTGTCCTTTCAGGAAATGAAAGGAAAGGCTGGCTGGAAATGTGGGAGAGGAAGGGTGCTGTGAGTGGGGCTTCCATGGTCAGAGGGATCCCAGAGGCTCTGCACTGGTCACTCTCTGTTGTCCCCTTGCCTTCCTCTGGTCTGTGGAAAGGGCATACAGAAGGCCCCTTCTGTTTCCTAATCAAGACAGAAGAAGTTGTGATGACACTGTCAATAGGAATATTGAAAATATGGATACTGCTCCACAAAACGAGGCTGAAAACTGTGATTCCAACCAAGCCATCCAGGAGGACAATTCACCTAGGCACTTGCCACTTACAAAGAGACCAAGGGAATTGCACTCTTAAAATATACTGTTTACCAAAGTTACATCTTAGTTTGTATATAAGAAGGCTATTCATTCATTCATCATATTTTCACCCACTGGAAAAAGGATTTCCTAAGCACTGGTATATTGCATTTCTCCTCCAAAGCTGAGATGACTGAGGCTATTCAAGGATCAGAAATATGGCAGTTCACAGAGCCATGGCTGGGAGGCCAATGTGGAAGGTCCATAGCTTTTTGAAGGAGGTGGGGGTTCTGGGTGGGAGGAAGGCCACGTGCAGCTGCTGATCTGTGTGCAGCTGTCAGAAAATTAAGAGAAAAAATAAAACTTTTTAAAATAGGAACCGCTTATTTTAGTCAAAGCTTTCTCACTTCATCCCCACCCAATTTCTCAGCAAGTGTGAAGTTCAGATGGGAGCACAGATCAGTGTCAAGAATCAAAGGGAGAGGCCTGCTCTCTTTGACCTTCATGAAATGAGTTGTCTAGACAGAGCACATTGGCTCCCTATCAGTGATTGGGGATCATCACCAAAGCAAAACAAAATGTAAAAATATAATGTTATGAACTTGAAATCCAAAAACGGAGAAATATCATTCTTGCCCATCCTCCCTCCTTCTGAGTTCTTTTTCTTTTGACTTTACTTATGCTTCTTTGGGTTCTTGGCCTTGAAGATATTTCTGACTCATTCATTGCCAGCATCCTAGGCTGCTCTTCTTTTGTTAGTAATGAGTTCAATTCATATGAAAAGCCAGAGCCTGCTTCTGTGGCATTTGGGCAAGTCCCAAGCAGCATTTCGGCCAGTGCCACTGCCTGAGAATTCTTATCAAGCCCTGGACAACTTTAGACTCTGGTCACTCCAGAATATTCTCAGTGCTCCAGAATAAGTCAGATACCAAAAATCTATGGGAATTTTCCAGTGGGAAAAGTTCCAAAATCACCAAAGATCTAAATTACCTTCCCATAATTGGAAAAGTCCACCAAATAGCAGAGAAATGATCTCTTTCTTTTTCCTCTGGTTTGCCAACTGAAACACTGTCTGCTCCTAATCCAAAGCGTGTCATGAGGCCTATTCCCAATGAGCTCAACCCCAGTAATTGGAAGCAGCCCTGCATCGCCTTTGGTCTTAAGTATTTTCATCATTGGACTATTAGTGCCAAGATAGACATTTTGCCAAGGAAAACTTTCCTTTGAAACCTCTATCTTATCCAAACAGAGAGTTGAAATTGACTTTTGGCAGCCCCAAAGATAGTTCTGGGTTATGAAAAATAATACATATGTGTCAGCCAACCTAAGGGATTGTCCCCAATCTGAAAAATGGAGCCTTGAACATGAACCCATCTTTCCTTCCAATAAACTGACAAAGCCGATGCACCTGTTAACAGCTTGAGAGTCTACTATGTTGCCTCTTAAAGCCACCTGTCCAGTTCCTCTGAATGTAAACTCAGCTCCTTACACTCAATGAAGTGTGCATAGAAAAAGAATAAGGGAGGTTAGAATGAAAGGAAAGATCTGGGGTATAGAGAATTTGAGTTGCATTAATCGGGGAGAATCTTCAAGAGCATCCAGCTTCTAAAAAATTGTAGTTTGGGGAATGTTTGGTCCAACAGAGATTTTAGAGAGTAGAGCATTTCTGAGCATTGTCTATTTCCTTGGGGAGTAGAGTGAGTCTTCATGAGAATAATCATGTTCATACCAAGAAGATAATGAAAACATTCCATGAATTTCCAAAACAATTAACTGACCTAAAATATGGAGGTGTGCTCTCCCCAGGCAACTTTCTTCAGGGCAGGGGCTGGGTAAGGAAGAGAAGAGCCTTTCTTGAGGAATGCTGGGCTTGCTGAGTCGCCCACCTATCTGCAACTGATGCTGGCTCTTCCTGGGTTCCTGGCTTCTCCCTTAGTTGCTTTTATCACTCCTTGGGTTAAAGTATCTCTGAATCACACTCTCAGGATAGTTACTTTAGAGAAGAAGCAAACCTGCCTAGAATCATGGACTCTTCATAATTAGATGTGACCTTAAAGCCCATTTAGACACATCACCCTTCTCAGGCTAGAATGCATAACAGAGCATAGCACCAATGACAAGACAGTCACTACACAGCTTAAGATGCAGGCCTGCACAGGGCCAGATGACCCAAGTGGCAGCCACAGACATCAAACCAGATAAACCAACTTTGCGAGTATAGGGGATGGGTGTTGTGGTTAAGGTCATGGGCTTAGACACAGAGAGTCTAACTCCGTGTTCAAGTCCTGGATCTACCATTTACACCTAGATAAACTTGGGCAAATGACTTCTTCTGCCTGTGCCATAGTTTCTTATATGTAAAATATGGGTGACAGTAATACTCACCTCATTTAGTATCTGTGAGATTAAAATGAGTTAATGTGAGTAAAACACCTAGAATATTGCTTACAATGTCTGTTGTAAGTAATCAACCGAGATCCACCTTCTTTTTAAAAAATTATAAATAGTTTTATATATAACATAAAAGCATAAATATTAGCATTATGATCACTCACATATCAAAATATTAACCGTATAATGAATGCCTCAGTTATCTTTGACAATGACCAAAACATGGTTGTTCTTGCTTTAGCTAGCCCTCACCCACTTCAAAATATTAAAATCAGGCGGTTCCTGTGGCTCAGCGAGTAGGGCGCCGACCCCATATACCGAAGGTGGCGGGTTCAAGCCCGGCCTCGGCCAAACTGCAAAACAAAAAAATAGCCGGGCGCTGTGGCGGGCGCCTGTAGTCCCAGCTACTCGGGAGGCTGAGGCAAGAAAATGGCTTAAGCCCAAGAGCTGGAGGTTGCTGTGAGCAGTGTGATGCCACGGCACTCTACCCAGGGTGATAAAGTGAGACTCTGTCTCTAAAAAAAAAAAAAAAAAAAAAAAAATACAGTAATGTCTCAGAATATAAAAGCAGTGTCCACAAGTCAGTAGCCTTTGTATACGCCAATAACAGTCAAGATGAAAGGCTAATTAAGGACACAACTCCCTTCACCAATTCTTCAAAGAAAATGAAATACCTAGAAATATACCTAACAAAGAAGGTGAAATACCTCTATAAAGAAAATTATGAAATCCTAAGAAAAGAAATAGCAGAGGATATTAACAAATGGAAGAACATACCATTCTCATGGTTGGAAAGAATTAACATTGTTAAAATGTCTATACTTCCCAAAGCAATCTACCTATTCAATGCCATCCCTATTAAGATACTGACATCATACTTTCAAGATTTGGAAAAAATGATTCTGCATTTTGTATGGAACCAGAAAAAAATCCCATATAGCTAAGGCAGTTCTTAGTAATAAAAACAAAGCTAGGGGCATCACCATACCAGATTTTAGGCTGTACTACAAAGCCATAGTCATCAATACAGCATGGTACTCGCACAAAAATAGAGACATAGATACTTGGAATCATATAGGAAACCTGGAAATTAAACCAAAAACTTACAGCTATCTAATCTTTGATAAAACAAACAATAGCCTTCAGACTAGAAAGAACTCCCTAGTCAATAAATGGTGCTGGGAGAACTGGATATCCATATGTAAAAGACTAAAACTTGACCCACACCTTTCTCCACTCACAAAAATTGATTCAAGATGGTTAAAGGACTTAAATTTAAGGCATGAAACAATAAAAATCCTCAAGGAAAGCATAGGAAAAATACTAGAAGACATTGGCCTGGGGAAAGACTTCGTGAAAAAGATTGCTGTGGCAATTGCAACAACAGCAAAAATAAACAAATGGAACTTAATGAAACTAAACAGGTTCTGTATAGCTAAGGAGACCACAACAAAGCAAACAGACAACCTATACAATGGGAAAGAATATTTGCATATTTTGAATCAGACAAAAGCTTGATTACTAAGATCTATAGAGAACTCAAATTAATCTACATGAAAAAAGCCAATAACTCCATATATCAATGGGCAAGAGACATAAATAGAACCTTCTCTAAAGAAGACAGATGAATGGTTAACAAACGTATGAAAAAATGCTCATCATCCCTAATTATTAGAGAAATGCAAATCAAAACCACTCTGAAATACCATCTAACCCTAGCAAGAATGGCTCACTTCACAAAATCTCAAAACTGCACATGCTAGCCTGGATGTGGAGAGAATGGAACACTTTTACACTGCTGGTGGGACTGCAAACTAATATAACTTTTTTGGAAGAAAGTATGGAGAACTCTCAAAGAACTCAAGCTATACCTCCCATTTGATTCTGCAACCCCATTACTGGGCATCTACCCAAAAGGACAAAAAATCCTTTTATCATAAGGACACTTGCATTCGACTGTTGATTGCAGCTCAATTTACAATCGCCAAAATGTGGAAACAGCCTAAATGCCCACCAACCCCAGGAAAGGAGTAACAACCTTGGTATATGTACACCATGGAATACTATTCAGCCATTAAAAAAGATGGAGACTTCACATCCTTTGATGTGAAGTAACCTGGATGGAAGTGGAACACATTATTCTTAGTAAATCATCACAAGAATGGAGAAGCGTGAATCCCATGTACTCTATTTTGATATGAGGACAATTAATGACAATTGACGACACGGTGGGGGTGGGAGAAGGGGAGAGCAGAGAGAGTGAAGGAGGGAGGGGATGGGGTCTTGGTTTGTGACACACCTTTTGGGGGCAAGACACAATTGTAAGAGGGACTTTACCTAACAAATGCAATCAGTGTAACCTGGTTTCTTGTACCCTCAATGAATCCCCAACAATAAAAATAAATTTAATCTAATCTTTCTAAAGATTTTACCTCTTAAAATTCTGAGTGATTTTGTTTCTTTTGGAAATTTTCGGAGGAAGGCAGTGTTAAAACTCAGATAAAAGGAAGATGTTCATTTTGTTTCCCATGCTGTTGTTCTGCTGTTCTTTTTGCCAATTATTTCTACCTTAAAAATCCTGAAGCTGATTATCTTATTCTCCTTCTACCACCATCTTTCATGATGCTTAGTGACAGTGACACCAAACTACTAAAGAATTCTCCAACAAGAGAAGGCCTGGGTTTTCCTTTCACATGTCATTTCCTCTGCGTGGAATAACCTTCTCTTCCTTATTCATCTAGAAAACTCCCACCGAATTTCCAAGGCCTCAATTGAGTGTCATCTTTCTTGAATTCCTCAGAAATTTAAACTCTGTCTTTCTCTACCCTTATCAATAATTTGCACAAGTTTCTATCATCACATTTTTGTCATTTTTTGCTGTTATTTGTAGTTCCCTCTGGACCCTGGACAATACTTAATAAATGCTTGAGAAACAGTGACCGAAGAGGGGAGTGTAAGTAACACAGGATTTTAAAATAACTTTTAAATAACCTTTGTGTGAAAACAAAATATGCTCATTCTCTGCAACTTCCCACTGACCATTTGGTCTTGCTCTGAGGGGGCCTCAAGGCCAGAGAAAGTTGTTGCAGTTTGCAGAAACACTGAAGATTCAGAAGAGCCAAATAGTCTCAAGAGATCTACATTCAGAGAGGCATTTGAGGGAAAACTCTTGAGGACATTGGCTAACCTCAAAGGATTCTGGCCTTTTGTTTACCTGCACCAAGTTAAGCACAATTCAAAAGTCAATACCCAGCCAAGTTACCTTGGACAAGAAATGCAATTATTTATTTCTTTGGCCTTTCACTATAATACTGTATTAGTGCCTGTCATGTGACAAAAGCATAGAAATCCCCATGCAAGTTTTGAGTCTTGAAGAGAAATCTGAGTTTGTGATGCCTACTGACCAGGAGGAGATTCACCCAGAAGGCTGGATGATGGTTTTGGCCTCCCATTTTTCCTGGTCTAGGTCAGTATAACATCTTACCTCAAATATTGACTTGTAAGCAATCAGCAACTTCTACCAATAAGACTTTAATGAACTCCTCCACTTTCTAAATATAGCATCTGAAACTCCATAAGCAGGAGTGAACTAGTAGCAGTCTGAAGTTGTCATCATTGACAGCTCAGGATTTATCTTAACTCTCCCTTGCCATTTGGCCACGACTTTAAGTAAACACTTTCTGTCTTCCTCATGTTCTCGTTCCTGCCACCTCCCACTAATAAGAGAGACTGCCAAGAAAAGCATCCAGACAGTTCATTTACCTCCCAAACTTGCCTGAAAGTAGCCGCCCCCGTTTAGACAAGAGGCAAAGCAACTACTGCACATTTTCAACAGATGGAACAATGCTTCCCAAATTATTTACATTAACATTATTTACTTTCAGGATGTGTGTGTAACGAATGGGTGGTTGAATGAAATATTATGGCGCAGACTGAGGACACTAGCAGTTCAGGCAGGCCATTTATGGTGATAGATGGTGAGGACCATCTTGCATTCTGAGAAGCTGGAGAGCTCCAGGCAATCTCTCTTGGCAAAGTTCTTGGCACCATCTCATTCTTTCTATTCCCCAGAAGCTTGGTACAGATTTATAGGCTATTCCTGACTTTAAGCCTTGTAGCCAGGAGACTCCATGGCTGTCCTTGTCTGACCCATCAACAAACGGATGAGATTGGTCAAGAGAGTTGGTTGTTATGCAGTACAGATGCTCACAAGAATAATAGGTGCTCCTTGCATTTCTTGTGAATGTCATGAAACCATCCCTAGGAGAAGACAAGGGACTCTCCCTCACCAATCTGATGGAGCCCACATGGAATTCAGTCTTAGTGACATTTTAACAGCCTGCCCATACCAAGGCAAAGGTTGTGTTGAGTACCGCCGGGTGGGGCGCCATGAGGACCCTATCCTCAATTGTATCACCTCCATGCTGTCTAACCCAAACTAAAAGTCAAATTCTCACTGTCAAATGCCTGACAATAGTATGAAAAAAAAAGAGTGAGCAGACCCCTGCTTCTTTGTTAGGAGCCCATTCGCTAACCATACACCCAAGGAAACCAGCATGTATGTCAGTTAGGGCTGGAAACATGCCCTTATGAGCCTCCTTGAAGCCAGAGTGACCCTCATGGCAGGAGTTCTTGAGTTCTGTTTGGAGGCCTACATTCGTGCGTAAGAGTTGTCAGGTAAAATGGCAGTTCCCTGTGTAGAATATCCCAAATTATCATGCGTTTAGTAAGTATTATTAGGGTCCAAGATTCTAAGCATGGTTCTATGGGGAATACCTTGAATGTCTCTCCAGAAATTTCTTCTGTAGAAGATAGATAGAATTCTATTTACTATCTAAGAGGTAGATATATCTTGAGGAAATTTCTCAAAGTTTCATAAAGTGGTGACCAATGTGACACAGGCACTCACCTGTTCATGGTATTTGTTAGAGGGAAACAGAGCGTGCCCCTGGGGTCGGGCTGAGGTTGCCTGTTATTACATTTACTATTATTGGACTGGATGCTGTGTAGACAGATGAGGGCACCACAGGCTGTAAGCCAAGTTTGTGACAGAGCGGTGAGAGTAGCTGGAATGTCGGAAGAGGCTCCAAGCACTATCTCTGGATGTGTCATCCGTGGTATCTGGTATTATTTGTTCTCTCTCTCTTTCTCTGTCTCTTTAGCTCTCTCTGCCTCCGTCTCTTTCCTTCCCTTGCTCACTTTCTTTTTTATTTCTTCTTCCTTTCTTTAAGGATCCCTCACAAATACCTCATTTCATCCGTCAAACCTCCTGAGAATTGCTCAGGGTCCCCTAGTCTCTGAGTCCTGAGATTTCCATTCATACTTCGACTTGCTCTTAAGCCATATTCTCCTTTTCAGGACAAGACTGGGTGCTAGTTTACCCCAAGTGAAAAGGGGACCTTCTATGGGTCCCCAAGTGTGAACAGAGTTTTCAGATGCCAGCAGGGTCACCACATGGGACTGAGGAGGCCCAGATGAGAGCCATGGGGACCACATGCCAAAACTTGCTGTGAGGGTTTACTCGATTGTGCTGGGAGTAAGGAGACAAAAAAAAAATGACAATTTGCCCTGTTACTTTGACATATTTTTAAAATGCTCCAAATTTAGACATAAGGGAAGACATGAAGTGTCTATAATTATCAAAAGGAGCTAATAGTTGAAGAAGACAAACCTTTGTCTCACAACTAGTCCCGGCCCACAACCTATACAGACCAATGTCTCAGGCCACCAACCCACATTGAGCACCACTGGTCCTGAGTCCTGCACACACACTCCTGGGCGCAAGAGCTCAGTCTTCCGAAGGAAGTGTGCAGTGCAGGCTGACAATATCGTCCCTGAGTTTAAGAGCTAATTTTTTTTCAGTTCTCTAAATTCCCTTCAGTCCTTGGCATGAAGCCTTGAACATAAGGGGAATTTTTAAAATCCCTTAACAATTACTGCTTTTCAACTAACCAAATTTTGTGACAAAGTCAATTATGTCTTTCTTTCTCAGGGAAAACATACACATGCATACAAGCCAACAATACACACAGAAAATCACAGATATGTGAACACATGGCCAGATGTCCACATGGGCAGTCACAGGAATCATAGTGGATTCACATGGGGACGCAGGGACCCGCAGATGGACACCTCCTGGGACTGTGCATACAACATGCTTCCCTCCTCAGTGATCCAACTGCCCTTGCTCTGGGATCCTAGTTTCAGTCCCTTTAGGCTGGAACCCAGCAGAGCCTGGCCTCGCCTAGCTGAGCTGAGCTGAGCGGTGCTGGACAGGACAGGACCTGGCGGGGCCAGCCAGGGCAGAGCCACAGAGAGGCTCAGGTATCAGGCTCCACCCAGGTGGGAGCACCCTCTTTCCAGGATGACTCAGGCCCTGCTGTGCTCAGGTTACTCCAACTTAACTCCCTGAAACACAGGCCCTGCTGTGCTCAGGTAACTCCAACTTAACTCCCTGAAATGGCCTCTCACCCTCACTTACCACATCAGCCCTCTCACCTCCCTGGTGACCAGATATGTGGTATACATTTCAGCCCAAACACACAGGCCTGCCCCCACCCATAGGAGCCAAAATCTGTGCTTTCCTTCAAGGCTTCTGAAAAGGGAGCTTGCACTATTCCTGTCCTGGCTGGAGGCTCTGGGAAATTGTCTCAAAGTTCTTTCAGGCCTGATTCTGGGGACAGGGATCCATCAGCTTAACTACCCAGAGCCAAAGAAACTAGGGCTGCTCACTCACCAAGTGGGTGGATGTCAGTGACCCTCACATCCTTTGACTCCTCAACAAACAGAGCTGCTGCATGGTTGTAAGTCCCAGTAACACCCCAGGCACCCATGTTTTGGTGTGAGTACCTTTCACTGTTTCATGTCACAAACACTCCAAGGCCACTTGCTGTGTGGCTAGTTCAGCCGGCACTCAGCACTGACAACAAGAGTCAGACCAGGTCTTCCTCCTGGGAATTTCAGGTCTGCCTGCACGTCTAGAACACTAAACCAGCAAAAATAACAAAGGTCCAGACTTCAAATAGAGGAGGAATCAACTCCCGTCTCCATTTTTGACTACGTGTGTAACCAGAAAGTTACCCTAAGACTGTCTTAGACCCTGGTTTTTAGTTAGCTGTGGAATGAGAAAGCTACTGAACACAGCTTCTGTGAGAATTGTTTAAGATTCTGCATATAAGAACAATAATAATAATGACAAAAAATGGTTGTTATTTATTGAATGCTGCCAATGACACAAAATGGATCAAACTTGTTAACTTTCATCTTGTGACTCTCCTCTGAGGTAGCTTATTTTTATCCTATTTTACTGTTGATAAATTACAAAGATTTACCAATAAAGTGTGGAAAGAGAAAAGACAGAATATCATGTGGAATTTAAATATTAAGAGGGGCACTTGAACATGACAATGCTTATAGATTCTATGGAATAAATCTCAAATGGTGGAACTTTACACAACATTGTTGGCAGTAGAGGAAATAATTTTTAATAAGAGATCATGCTGTTCTGTTATTTATACCACAGAGTAAAACACTTTTCCTTAAAACTTTAACTTTGGCCAAGATCAAAAGATTAGACAATGTGATAATCGGTTTTGTATGTTAACTTGCCATGAGTATAGTGCCCAAATATTTAGTCAAATATCATTTTGGATATTTCTATGAGGATGTTTTTGCATGATATTAACCTTTAAATTGGACCTCACCTACTGTGCTTATTGCAAGGGTATATGTCAAATATATTCAGAGTAGAGTATAAATGTCTAAACACAACAATTAAGTAAATGAAGTGAAGGCTATGTTAACCATTTTAATGTAAATTGTATATAAAATCAGCATATTGTACCCCATACATGCACTAATGTACATAGTTATGATCTAATAAATTAAATAAAGTCCATTAAAGCAAAAAAAAAAATTGGACTTTTTAAAAACAGTTTGGCTTCGATTACATGGATGGACCTTATCCAATCTGCTAAAGTCTGAATGAGACAATGGCCGAAGACTGACCGCAGCAGCACCTCCTCCACCACCACCAGATGTGAGGACAGGAACCCCACTAGCGCAGCATGGCCTTTGGACTTCAACTGCAACAGTGACTCTTCCCCAGGTCTCCAGCCTATTAGCCAACTGTGAAGATTTTGGACTTACCAGCCTCCATATTCATGTAGGCCAATTTGTTAAAATAAATCTCTCTGTGTATATAGACACTTTTTGTTGGTTCTGGGTCTGTGGGGAACCCTGACTAATACACATAAGGAGGTTGATGCTGGCTCTGTTTCCATAAGGCCTTCAAGTAAATGTTAAGCATTTGGGGGTTTTAAACCGGGACGCTAAAAATTGTGTGTACTACCAATTGATTTGAGAAAGAAGAGCCATCCTCGGGAGCCCTGGCCTGAATACTGCTGTGAATTACAGAGCCGGAGGCAGCCAAGTCCAGCCCATGACTGACAGCTTCATAAGGATTTAGTCACAGGAAGAGCGGATGAGGGTTTCAGTCACGAGGGCTACCCTGTGCCCACACCTTACTTTTGCTATTGCCCTTTACTTCTTAAGGCTAGTTCTTCTTTATAAATCTCTCGCGCTTGGGTCCTTGGGTGTTTCCATGGTGTTGAGTTGCTTACTGCTCTGTTACACCATGAGCCACTGTTTCACACCTCATCCATTCATTTGCACCTGTCTTCCCAGTTCCTAATGGCTAGCTAGAGAGCAACCAGTCGGCCTGGTGAAAGTGATTCAGGAATGAATACATCTTCTGGGCTGGAAGTTAAGCTCTGGTCTTTGAAAGGTTGTAATGGGCTCAGCGTCTATAGCTCAGCGGCTAGGGCACTAGCCGCATACATTGGGGCTGGTGGGTTTGAACCCAGCCTGGGCCTGCTAAACAACAATGGCAATCACAACAACAACAAATATAGCGGGGCACTGTGGAGGGCGCCTGTAGTGCCAGCTACTTGGGAGGCTGAGGCAAGAGAATTGCTTAAGCCCAAGAGTTTGAGGTTGCTGTGAACTGTGATGTCATGGCACTCTACCCAGGGCAACATAGTAAGACTCTTGTCTCAAAAAAAAGAAAAAAGAAAAAAAAAAAAACAGATGAAAGATTATGATGGACTTTTTTCTTTGTGCTAGCCTTAAAATGAGAGTTTTCACATTTAGAAGCAATTGTGCAATCATGATACAGGACAGGTGGTACCCCAGCCAGCTCAGCTGAGCTGAGCTAGAGGACCTGCTGCCTCAGCCCTAGCGGTATTGGTGTAGCAGCAGCCCAGATGGCAGAGGAACCAGCAATCTGGAGGGTAGGCAGTGGGGCCCAATAGGAGGCTCCAGTACCTAGAGGGGCCAGACAACAACTGCTGGGGAGATACCAGCACTTCCCCTTCCTTACTCCTGCAGCTGAACTGGGAACTCCCCACCCGGATTTCCTAGGTCTGGTCAATTTCCTGTAAGTTTCCTAGGCCTGGTCAATTTCATATAAGTTTCCTAGGCCTGGTACTGAAAGAGATTGTAGCCATTCATTTGTTACTGAGTTCTGGCTAAATGTAACAACTGGTTTCCAACTAAATGTAACTATAGAGGACCCACACCTACTAAATGTAACAACTGAGTTCTAGCCAAATGAAAGGACAGAGGACCCCATGCAACTATATATATACCCTTGGACAAAAGGCTGGGAGAGAGACAGAGAGAGGGCGCAAGAGAGCTGGTTCCGACCTGGGTTCTCTCTGCCAGGAGCTTTGGTGTTTTTGTATTCTTTTCTTTTCTGTAAATAAATTCTGATCTGTGGTTCATGGATGCATTCTTTGAATCACTGAGACCAGGAACCTACTGAAGACAAAACTCTGGTATCAATTAGAAGAGTCTGACCAAGAAATGAAAAAGCTCACAGAAATTTACACTATGATGGAGAAGGAAGAAACTGAGTCACAGAGACATCATTCAAGCCCATAGTCCAGTCTTGCTCAAAGATGGAACTGCAATTGGACTTCTCAGTCATAGTATGCAATTAATTCTCCATGTAAATTTCCCACCTGATACAATTCTTAAAGTTTTAGCATGGATGAAAACTCAACTTGTCATACATCCTGGTTGGACTAGATAGGTAAGAGACAAACAGATGGAAGAATGAATGAAAAACTGAGTGAATAGAGGCAGGTATTTTTGTTGAACACTTAGTATATGACCAGTATTGTGTTAGATCTTTTATATGAAACTGCAAATGATTTAGCCCCAATAATATACCTTGTCTATTCCTTACAAAAATCTGAAAGATAATTATAAGCATTATTGTAAAAGGTAAAGAAATGGCAGTATGAAAGTTGAGAGCTAAAATCAAACACCTGTGTTTGTTTTGTTTCTAGGGAAACCAAAATCTCAAAAAAGTTAAATAACCTCTATAAACTCTCATGACCTCTAAATAGTAGAGTAACTATTTGATACCATAAACACTTGAATCCCAAAACTGACCTTTTCAGTAATCTTTCCCTTTGCCCACCCAATCACCTCTATTCTAAAAGGCCAAACTTTTCCTCCTTAAAATATAGAATGAGTTATCCTCTTTCAGCCTTTGAGAACCACAGGTATTGTGAAGTAATCTTGTCTGGGAGTGATGGTCTTAATTACCAAAATAACAGGAAGTTAAAGTCACTACAGGGAGATAGGGAAGGAAAAGCTTGAAGGAGGGCTAGTAAATGTGTAAGTGCTACATGAGTCACATGGCAAGTTAAAAATGGTCACAATCATGGGCTCTGATATTGTTCTGAAAGGTAGCAATGCCTGTCCAGCTGAGGTGAAGGAGAAACAGGGTCCTGCCAATATGGGGGTGTAAGGTTGCCTAGAAACAAGGACAGACTAAAGTTTGGGATTAGCATTCAACCAGAGGATTAAAAGGACAGTCTGAAGTCCATATAGCATTTCTGAAAGATGACTGATGAGAATTCCAGACTTTTATAGAGAGATAATGGAGATTGGATATGTTTGCCTTCAAAATCTTTCTGTTTGCAACTTTATAGTTCTTTCTGCCATAAACTTGAACTGAAATGGATATTAAATTGCAAAAGTAACACAGTCTGTGCTTATTTCTTACACACACAAAAAGACTTCTAAAGTAAACTTTGTCTTAACTAGTATGCAGATGGGTATTTGGAGAATGCATTTACCCAATTTTGACTACATCACCCAAACTAGTATCCTCTTCTATCACTTTAAAGAGAAAATTGATTTATTAACTGTAGATTTTTACACTTGGGATATTCATCAGGCTACTTGATCAGCAGAACCAGGAATTCTGAACAGCTTTCTGTTGTAGGGGAAGGTATTAATAGGAACCTGGGAATGTACGTAAAGTGAAAAGTGGTTTTCTGTACTCTAAAATGCCTCTACTTTGCTCATTCATCAGGGAGAGCACGTATTACTTAGCATAACCAGATTCTGCCACAATAAAGCCTCTAGGACATTTATTTCCATTTTTATTTTCCCCATAAGATTGTTTTGCAAGTATACTGCACACCTACTGCCAGTCAGAAGATACGCTGCAAATGCAGATATTACATGTTATTCTTACATGACTGTCCAAAGAAAAGTACTCCGAAACTTCTTTACATAAGAATAATAGTGTAAAGAATTCAATTATCCACCTCATTTGAACCACTGGGCTGCCAGGAATGATGGGATTTTCACACTTTAAAATTCTTCCAAGAATTTTGCTCTTCCCCCTATTTATTAAAATAAATAGACAGCCTCATAATATAGTTTATACATCTCTTTGGACCCATCATGCAAATGTGTCTTTTGTCAGAGATGATGTATGAGTATATTTAAGTTTTAAAGTGTAAATCTATAGATAGAGATCACAAGTAGTCCCCACGAAATCATCCTCAGGACACTGATGGCTGTTGGGATTGGTGTTTTAGAAGCTCCCTTCCTCTGGTCCATGGGATAAATCATCTTGTGTGGATTGTGAGTATTCTAGGGCAAGTGCTGACAAGAAACCTCCCGGCTAGGGCAGTGCCTCTGCAGCCAGTTGAGTCACTGGCCCTCCCCCAGAGAACTCCAGACTCCCTCTGTAGCCTGAGCCACACAGTCAGCTCTTGTGGCCTATGTTGGCTGCCTTTACCTCGCAGGTAGTGAATCTGAAGGTAGTATTCATAGCATTAATGAGAAGTAACTCAACGCCTACAGCTGGCACCAAATAGAGCATGCTGATAATTACCTTTGGTCTTAAAGAATGCGTATCATAGAATGCCTGTGTCCCACCCTCTCTGAGGCCTTTTCTCCCCTGCAGAGTGATTTGGCATCTTTCTTTGGCTTATTTCAGAGAATGGATTTCCAAGCCAGCCGTGAGTGGCCTCTGGAGCCTTTCCTGAGCCAGCTCCTGGTGGGGCATTGGGCTCTTGTCTGTTCTGAAGAGAGTGGTTGGCACACTCAAAGAATGAGTATATTTGTAAACCACAATCACATAAATGTGAAGGAAAACACAATGTCTGCCAGCAATGTCTCTGGCCTGTGGAATAAACTAACAAGCAGTGGAATACATCAGAGTCATTAGAGTCAGAGCTGAGAAAACTTCAGCATCACCAAGGCCACATTGACAACTGGGAATACACAACTCCTCCAAGGCCACCTCACCATTAAGGGACAGAGCTGATCACTACCACCTACAGTCCAGGTTGCCTTCTGTTGTCCCAAGTTCCCTCACTTAGAAAAGAAGTTCAGCCCTCCCTGCCTGGCAGGTTACCAGCAATGACTAAGTGGGTTGACATTTATGTAAGTGTCTCATACAAAGATTGGCCTCAAGTAAAGTTTTAAAAATATTTTGATTACCAGGTGATCACCCTGGGGTGGGGGGATCTATTCTTCTCACCATTGTCCTTTCCTGCCATGATACTACACTGTTTCCAACTCTGTAAAAGCTGATGCGATGCTGGGTGGTTATGCATGCCAGGTATGAGTTTCTGCCGAACTCACTGGCAATACAAAAGATGAATGAACTGATGTATAACAGAGAACGATTTCTTTTAAAAATTAAATGTATATCAACTTTTCCAGTTTTACGGTACAGAAGCATCAGGGACTGTACAGATACCACAAACCCTTTCATTAAAAGAAAAACAGCTTCCAAAGTCAGGAATTTCATTTCATTACCTAGGAAAAGAAATTCTGTATTTCTTTACCATTAACAATATCAGTAACTAAAAGGAAGAGAGCCAAACTTTTATTATGCAGATTTAGTTTGTGAGATATCCCCTAAGGTTTGCAGGTACAACTTTGCAAAAATAGTATATGCTTGTGACGGTTCTGTGTTCTGTGCTTTCATAAGAGTACATAGATAATTTGAATAATACCATGTATTGTAGCATACCAGTAGTGGTGGGTAGAAAATACAGGCACTTTTCTTCAGGGTGTTTTCCTTTGAATATATTTTAGTCTTGGATAAACTGACAGTATCTAAATTTTACTTCCAAAGGGAAAATCTCTGTTGGTAACAGGGTGTCCCTTGATATAAGTCAGTCAAAGAGAACTATCATACAATCCATATCATATATAAATTATATCCAAACCTACCCTTTCTAATAGTTTATATCACAGGAGTTTAAATTTCTTCTATCAGAAAGTCACAAACTATTGAAGAAACAAACTCCAAACCAAATTTACAACTGCCTTTCCAAAGAGTTACATGCCCCCCCTCCCTGTGATGACCTGGCTCTGCTGTGGGGAATAATACTTGATTTATGACATTAACATAAAAGCTATTGGTTAAAGAGGTCTAAATGAAAAATAAAGGGATTATTCCCTTGAAGTCCACTATAAAAGAACAAATACTGATAAGACACAATCGCATCCTTCAGAAACAAAGTTTCTGAAACAAAATGTTAAGAAGCTCTCTTCCACACCCCTTCCAGATGCTCCTTCTGAATGTCATGAACACCCCTCTGATGGGCAGAGCACACCATGGCCGATAGAGATGAGGAGAGAATGCCCAGAGTCTTCTAATTTCATGTCCAAATTAAGATCAAAACAAAGCAAACAAACTACAACAACAAAAAATAAACTTGCAGTAAAGCAAAGTTAAATTAATGATATGAAAAAAAAAAACTAAAAAGTAGCATCACCTGGAGAGCAAAAGGTAGGGATAAATATGAAGAATGATGACAAATACATGTAAAGGAGGATAAAAAAGATAATGTATCAATTCTATGTCAGAAAAATAAGCAATAGAACTGCCATTTTTTTATGTCTGCCCTGTGCCAGTCACTCTGCTAGGTTGTTTTTGGTTAATTCAGAACCTCAAATGTGAGAGAATTTAGAAGGAAACATTTGAAATATATAACTGGGACCCTAAGAATTGGCTGTCAAGTCTCTTCGCCTTACTAAGACGGCATGTGATTGGTTTACCCAGCCGAGCACCAGACTCCTTACTTACTCTATCACGAGTAGATCTAGAGACGATCTTGTGAATTGGATAGTATTTTTCCTATTTTCCAGATAAAGAAACTGGTTTATAGAAATTAAGTAGAAAATACATGGGAAAATAACAATCAAATGTTTAACAAAAAGTAACTTCCATTATTTGGAAAAGATATGACAAGACACTGGGAGATATTCATGAAAATCCATTAAAAGAAAACTTTACCTAGAAATATTTTTTAATAAAATAATGAAAGTGTTCTATAAGTATTGAAAAAGGTAAATAAACAAAACAATTACATTACCTGACAAATAATTAAAATCAGCCTTGATAGAACTGACAGAAAATAATGAAAGGCCTTTGAAGAGATGGAGGGGAAAGAATGTAATATTCCCAAACTGTACCTACTCAAATGTTCATTCCCATGCAATGTAAAATAATATGGGTTATCCTACTAAAAACTTTGGAAAAGGATTTATATACATTAACTTATTTCACCATAACTCCTGAAAGAAGAAACTGTCATTACTTCTATTTTACACATGGGGAAACTGAGGAATGGATATACCAAGCTCACACAGTTAAAATGCCCAAGCATTAAATTGCATTACTTTCTAGATTTGGAAATTATATTTGGTCAGTAAATTTCACAGAGAAAAAGCCTCAATTCACACATGTAACTGTACACTATAAAAAGTGAAATTTGACATTTAATTTAAGTATAAAATTTGTATTTAAAAATGGAATCTAGATCTGAGGGAAATTTGTCAGAAGGAGGCAGAGAGTAAAGCGATGGAGAAAAAAAGGTAAAGAGACTGATAAGAGAAAAGCAATCCACAGACCTATAGCTAATGACTCAGGAAATATATGTATTTAATGTTTAATATTTATCTAATGTGCAATAAATAGAGAAGAAAAAATTGACATGGAGCAAAACAAACAAACAAACAAACAAGAAAGCTAGATGTTATTTTGACATATGGTTTCATTTAAATAATTTTCTTTAAGATTCCTACCTTAATAGAAGACAAATTTGTTTTTTTGTTTTTTTGTTTCTTTTTGAGACAGAGTCTCATTATGTTGCCCTCAGTAGAGCGCTATGGTGTCACAGCTCACAGCAACCTCAAGCTCTTGGGCTTAAGCAATTATTTTGCCTCCACCTCCCAAGTAGCTGTGACTACAGGTACCTGCCACAATGCCTGGCTATTTTTTGATTGTAGTTGTCATTGTTGTTTGGCAGTCTCAGGCTGGATTCGAACCCACCAGCTCTAGTGTATGGGGCTGGCCCTCTAGCTGCTGAGCTACAGGCTCTGAGCCTTGAAGAGAATTTTTTCACAACTACTTTTTAAATATGGGATTTTGAAAGTCATCTATTTATCACTGACTATGTTAAGGTTGCTATTTTATTGCAGTTTCTTATCTGCTATTCATAACAAAAAGATTGTGCTATTGTTTTGGTTTATATTTTCCCTAGATTTCCAGAAAGAGGTAAGTCCTCAGAATAAAAATCATAGTGAGTCCTAACATGGTTAAAAAATAAATCTAAATTGCACAATGGCAAAGACCTTTTAAAAATCTTGGCATTAAAAAGAAATGTTTAAAAAGTGTAGAGAGACAGAATACTTGCCAATGAACAACAGTTCCTCCAACAGTGGACTTTGCATAAGCAGCAATTAGTGTCAAAGGACAATGAAAAAATTACCTCAGAGTGCTGAGGAAATACATCTTAACCTGGAACTCCACACTAGTTAAACCATTTTTTGGGAATGAAAGCAAATTTAAGACACTTTCAGGGTACTACCCATGGGCCACAGCCGAAAGGCACACTTACCATTGTTCATATTTCAACAAGAAACAAATTGAGCCCATGAGGAAGCCATGAGACTCTGGATGTAAAGGTGAGAAAAAAAATCAGAACATGATTTTCCCAATACTGTTCAGGCAGAATTATATCACTGGCCAAAGCACAACATTTAATGCATTCGTTACCTGAAATAAATAAGTTTTTGTGTTTAGAAAACTATCCTATTAAGGATAGTAGTATGGAGAAAATAATACAGTTAACCATGAAAATGTATAAGTGATAAATAGAATTATCAATAGTTTTTTTGGTAAATGATAATTGAATAAATAAATACTTTTAAAAACTAGGCAAAAATGACAAAATTATAACTAAAACAGGAAAACAAAACATTACATTACAAAGAATATTGCATGTTTTTCCAACAAATATGAAATCTTCATGAAACAAACTACAAAAACTTTTCATTAACAAACAAACTCAGCTCGGAATGTAAAGCCGAAATAAAAAACACCCAAGGAAAAAAATTCATCCCCAAACAGAAAAGCAAATAATAACAACAAACTCTAGGCTTGAATGATTTTATTGGAAAAGTATTTCACATATTTAGAGAGAAAGATTATTTCTCATGCTACACAAGCCATTCCAACAACACATGCCAAGGCTTTGTTCCAAAATAATAATTTCTCTCCATCACACTTCATATACTGAGAGAAGGCCTTGAGGTCCTTTCAACTAGTGGGAAAATGTTTATGTCTCTTGCAGAGTGAGACAGAAGCCATGCCCATGACCAGGGTTGGCGGACACCTCTTCTTTTCCTTTGGGAAAACCAACTAGGCTTTGCGTACCTCAGCTTTCAATTTTGGTTTGTCCTTGAAAAGTCTTTGCCTGGTGCAATTCCAATCCCCCAATCCCCTCTTAGTTACTGCCAGGCCAGTTCAACTATGAGAATACCCTCTTCTTTCTCCGTGTGGGGTTAACTTTGTTCAGAAGAGATCTATCTCCCCAAGTGGACAAAAATGGAAGTTTGACCAGAGTGATCATATAAAAGAAATTCCAGACTTATGGTTCAAATGAAAAGCAGTAATAATATTTTAATTTATCTCTGCTTCATCTTGAAAATATACTTAAATATACTTAAGCAGTACAGAACAAATACATGAATAAAAACAACAATTGAGAAAAAAAGATAGCAACCAACCAACAATGTGGTTCTTTTCCTTTATTTGTACTACAGAATAATACAAACATAGTACCAGAAATCAAGAATGTAGCAAGAAGGGAGGAAACCACTCCACCCCTTCATTTCACTCTTTTCCTACATTTAAAGTGATCAATATCAATCCACTCTTAGGGCCAACACTCACCCTTCCATAAGACTGGGAAAGAACGCAACCATACCTCTCATTCACATATTATTATAAAAAGCATTTGGAGTGGTCATTTTGGTGTGTTTTATTTTTACAAAAATAATTACAATACTAGCTAATGTGCTTTTTAAATAAACAATGCATTATTGGCACCCTTCCAGACGTATGGGGTCAGACTCATACTTTCGAGTAGCTGCATAATATTCTATGTGATGGATATTGCATAATTTTCCCCAGTGTAACTATTAATGGATGTTCATCTATCTGATATGTTGCTTCTAAAACAATGGTACAATTAACATTCTTGAATATGACATTTCTATTTCAATGGAAAACAGTCTCAAAGTGGAACTGCTGAATACAAAGCATGATACGTATTTTTTTCATTGTTAACTGATTACAAAAAGTTACACCAATTCCCTCCCTGAACACAAAGAAGTTCCATTTTCTTTTAAACCTTACAACCCTTGGGTATTACCACCTTACTTTTTCATAGTCTAATGGTGAAAAATGTTAGCTTGTTGCTGCTTTAACTTGTTTTTCCCTGCATACTAGTGAGGATGGGCATCATTGAATGTGTATATAGTCTGCTTGGATTTCTTTTCTTTGACTTTGTTGTTCACAAGAAAGTCAATTTTGTCCAGTTTTTCTGTTGAGTTGTGTCCTTCCTGATCAGCCTGTATGAACCCCTAAGACTGTAGAAATATCACTAATTTCCCTGTCGGAGAAGTCAAGAAAATTTTTTCTGAAACTTCTTTCTGTGTATGCTGTATTCTTAATATATCTATATACACATATATAAAATAGATACATTCCTATATATCTATTTTTCAACACACATATATAAATGTCATTGATGTATATGAATATATATGTGTATAGTTAATGTATATTGTTATATAATAAAGTTATTACATATATCTATCATTATACACATTTAACCTCTTGCTGTTAGAAATATCTGTTCTTGTCTTTACTTCAGAGAGTTCCCCCGAGCTTTTGCAAGTACTGTGTTTTTCTGATTTCTTTTCTTATATATTTAAATCATCCAGACTATGGAGACCATAGGTAGGTAGGTAGGTAGGTAGGTAGGTAGGTAGGTAGATAGATAGATAGATAGATAGATAGATAGATTATATATATGGTAAAAGGACTAGATTTGCTTTAATATTTCCTATATACCACAATGATTTCTTAAACAAACACTTTTTAATTCAAGGAAACAAAATATCGTATTAACTTTCATGTTTACTTGAATCTCTTTCAAGACTTCAGTTCTATTCCACTGAATACCTGGGTTAAGACCGCATTATTTTGTTTATAGGGTTTTTGTTTGTTTGTTTTACTATCCAGAAAAATTGCTTTTTCATAATTTCCTTAGCTATTTTTAGACATAGATTCTTCCATACAAACTTTAAAGAAATGCTTATCTAGTTTTGAAAGTTCATTAGGATTTTGATTAGATATTATACATTAATTGTATAAATAAAATGATTTCATTATTTTTATTGTTTCATCATAGATTTCCCTTCATAACTTTCTTGTTAAAATGACAAGGAGATTATTAAAATTATGTTGCTATTTTGAATATAATTTTCTTTTGTTTCTAATGGATTGTAACTGCTGTAGAAATAATTTGCTAATTTTGTATATGTATACTTTATTTAGTAATGTATGGGGTATAGAGCTATTTAAATTGAGATATAATTCACACAACATAATATTCACCATTTCCATATGTACAAATAATTCAGTGGTGTTCAGTACATTCACTAAGTTGTGTAGCCTCAACACCATTTAATTACAGATCATTTCCATCACTACAGAAAGAAACCTGTATCTATTATCATCCCAACCTTCCTTATTGCTTATCTACTTTCTGTCTATATAGGTTCATCTATTCTGGACATGTCACACAAATAGAATCATACAATATATGGCCTTTGTTTATGGAATTCTTTCCCTTTGTGTAATGTCCTCAAGGTTCATTCATGGTGCAGTATGTAATAGTGCTTTATTTCTTTTTTAGACTGAAGAATATTTCATTGTATAGACATACCACATTTGTCTGTCCATCAGTTGATGGACATTTCATTCATATCTACTTTGGGCTATTATGAATAGTGCTTCTATGTGTATTTGTGAACCAACTTTTATATGTTTTCAATTCTCTTAGGTATATACCTGAGAGTGGAATGGCCAGGACACATGGTAATCCTTTGTTTAACTTTTTGAATAACTGCCAATCTACTTTCTTAAGGTATAGACTTTAAGGTGACCCCCACAACCCACACCTTCTTGTATGCATGCAGGCCCCTACCCTTTGAGTGTGGACAGAAACTGTGACCAAGAGGATATGGCAAAGACAATGGGCTATAACTCCCCTAAGTATGTTACATACATTACATAAAACTGCATCTCACTGGTCAGCTCACTCCAAAGACTCTCTATCTCCCTTTTCTTCTTCCTCTCTCTCCATTGCTGGCATCAGAGCAGCAAGCTACTGTGAATCAATAGCTACAAGGAAATACATTCTTGTAACTACCTAAGTGAACTTAGATGAAGTGCCTTCCTCTGTCAAGACTGTGGATGACAACACAGTTCAGCCATCACCTTGAATGCAGTTTTGTGAGACCCTAAGCAAAGAATCCCAGCTAAGCCATACCAGTCCTCTGATCCACATAAACTGTGTGATAATGAATGTGTCATTTAAAGTCTGTGGCAATTTGTTACCCTTTATAGAAAACTAAAAAAGCATGCTATCAATTTTTTATTAATTCAAATACTATTTCCTTATACATGTGATTTGATATTATTCTGCTTTTTCTCCAGCATTCATATGCTATTTTTTGCTGTGTTCTTATTAAAGTTATAATAGTCTCTAAAACTATAATTATTATGATTACATAGATGACACCCCTGTTTTGTTAACTTTACAGAAAATGGCTTTAGCATTTCAATAGTTGATACGTCACAGCCTACTGTATATAACTAATTCATCTGTAACTAATCCTCATCTTTTATTCCTACTTTCTTCTGAGTTTTTATTAGGAATTGCTGCTCCCCCTAAATCTTAACAAATAGCATTTCTGTACCTATCTATGTAATCACATGCATTTTCTCTTATAACTGGTTGACATAAGGGGCTGTGCTGATAGATGTTTTGATGATATTTTTTAATTTTTTAAAGATGAACTCTATTTTGCCATGATACACAATTCTTTGATTCTCACCTGTCTTTGTTTTCCTGAAACTCATCAAAATCTGGGCAAAGATTATAATTTTGGCAACTTGACCATGTCTGTCTTATTTCCCCTCTCTAACCATCCCTTCTGGAGGGTGTAAAGATGATTGAGACTTGAGGTCACCAATTCCTCTAGAAGGGGAGCAGGGCTGAGCGGTCCTACGCCTATGCAATGACACTGTTAGGCTGAGACTGCTATAGAAAGACAGAAGAGGCTGACTAGCTGGTGTGCTCCCAGCACATAGGACAGGAAACGACTCTACCTTTTGCCCCTCTCTTGCTGGTGACTTGCACAGACCTCCCAGACCGACAAGTACATTTGCTGAAGTTATAGAAAAACATGAGTCCGCAAAACAACTATCATGCATACTTAAAGATTTGCAGAAAGAAGGAAGTGTATCTAGAAGAAAAGGTGATTTCTGTTGCTATGGAACAGATACAAGAGTTTGAAGACAACTTCAAAAATAAGGGGTACTATAAAAGTAAGTCATTTAGAGACCAAAAAAAGGCTGTCTGAAACTGAAATTAACACATGATTTTGAAACGTTAATAAATACACTCTATTAAAAAGATATAAGCACAGCTGCATACCAACTTAGATTTTAAAAATACTGTATGAATTAGCTTGCAACACAGAAAAAACACACACACAGAGTTTGAAGTTTTTAAACCCATGTGCCAAGCCTCCTCACTTTATCATCTGGAAACATGAATCAACTGTGACTAAAGTTTACAATCCCATGTTATGGTTTAAAACATGTCAAACCAAGTAAAATTCTTGAGGTAAATTCCAGCATGGATGCTTAATAAAATATTCACAAATAAAAGATTGTAATCAAATATTTTAAAATGTCCCTAATGTGATACAAAGGGATGAGAAATGAACACTGAAAAATGAATTAATAGCTTTGGTGGTGGCGGTGGTGGAGGTGTATGTGTGTGTGTGTTTCCCCTTACTTTGGATTTCTCCTATTTTAGAGAAATGACAATTGTCTTCCCCAAAGACTGTTTAGGCACAAACAGAACTTTCAGCCCTTTCATTTTTTTTCCTTGTCATACAAAGGAGTTGCTTTAGTATTTTATGCAACTGGATTGTTAAGGCTGAATTTCTTTCCAAATAAAAATCTGACTCTAGGGAGAGAACAGCTCCATGCTGTAAGCAGGATTAACCTCTGTTTTCAAAAGCTCTGGTAAGCAGAGAGATGGGAGCTTGGAGGTATGTCAAAAGAAATAATCTATAAAATGTTTGGGGAAAGCCTCACTGAGATGGTCATGAGGGATGTGGCTCCATCTGTTTGAGGATAAGAGAATGGAGCAACATCGGGGTCTGTCTTCTCACTACACCAAAGTGCATCCCACCTCGCTCTAGAATGGCTGCAGAACAGCTGGACAGAGGTGCTGCAAAAAGCAGAAAAACAGGAACAGAAAAGCTAGTCCAACAGATGGAGGGGGACCAAGTGAGGGCAGCAGCACTGAAGACCATATTTAACTCTGAGCTTTCTGGGCCCCCCATTAAGAAGTGAAACATGGTGAATTATCTAGTCCTTATTATCGAAAAGGGGAAAGTGGACCTAGGTTTTTCTGGACATATGCCTATAAAACAAATTTCTCAAAGGAAACTTTATACAGGGGACAATAAGTAACAAGCATGTCAACCTGCAAAAGAAGATTATTTCATCATAGTCTTCACCAGGGCTTTGTAGATTCTCTTTTTCTTGGGTGTTTAAAGAAAATTAGATTTACGATAGCTCCCTTCCCTTCTAATTTTAAATGAGACTATTATTAGAGGAATTGTGCCCCCCTCCAAATTCATATATTGGAGTAATAATCCACAGTCCCTTAGAAGGCAGCCTTATATGGAGACAGGGATTGCGCAGAGGTAATCAAGTTAAAATGAGGTCATTAGGGTGAATCCTAATCCAAGATAAAAATGTCCTGATAAGAAGGAGAAATATGGACATAGACACGTACAAGAAGAACACCATGTAAAAATGAAACTGTAGATCCGGATACTGTTTCAGCAATCCAGGAACAATACAGATTGCCCGCCTGAAGTTAGGCAAGAGGCATCTATCAGGTCCTCCCTCAGAGCCCTCCAAAGGAAGCAAGACTGCCAACACCTTCTTCTTAGACTTCCAGCCTCCAGAACTGTCAGATGATAAATTTATGTTGTTTAGTCCATTTAGTCTGTGGTATTTTCTCATGAGAGCGCTAGGAAACTAATACACAGCTTGTTACAATGTTGTTAGGATGAGGGATCCTCCAAATCAGCTTCCCCTGGCAGCAAACATTTCTTGATCAGGAGCTACATAGAAGATTCCAGTCATTTGATTAAAGACAAAATAATTGAGAGAAGAATGCAGTCAAGGTGATTCCAAGAACAGCTCATGACTTGGAACACTTTCCTAGCGCCCAATTTCTACAGCAGTGATGTGGTCACCTCAGGCCTGATTCTTCCATAAAAAGTTCACATTTCTACAATTAAAAAGTTCACATGTTTACTTTGGTCTTATCCTACTTTCTATGGGTTCCCCTTCAGGACAAGAGGCCAGAGACCAAAACAAATTGGCCCAAGATCAAATTAAATAAAATGTGAAATCTCTGTCACTTACCTGATCCCTAATTATGGGTAGGGAAGTCCTGAACCCAAGCTTTTTCCAGATCAAGTAATGCTGCTGTATGGCCCTCGCAACTCCTTTTATGACTTGGCTAAATTTTGCCAAGTATTTGCTTGGTGTCACATTTATGAGCTTACTTAAGAATCTTTTGTGCAAACTTTTCGAAGGCTTACTTATGGACTTGCTCCAGAACTAGATTCCTGACGCACACTGCACAGTGTTTGGACAAGGCCAAAAGGTAAGATCTGTCTTTTTTCCCCCCCCTCCTATCTTCTTTCTTGTCTGCCCTTCCCTGCAGAGACATCTTCTTTCCTCCTTTCCATTGCTCTTCTAAAAAACAAGTTAGCTAATTATCAACAAGCAAAATGCTCTTGAATGCTCATCACTGTTCAGCACTCTCCTGGGACTTCATTTCCAAAAGGGGGGTCAAAATTTTAGAACATATGGAAATGCTTCTGTGTGTGATGTTTTGGTGGTAGTGTGTGTGTTTGTGTGTGTTTTCCTGAGGGACAGCTACTCCTCTGGCCACCTGTTTGTAGAGTCCACATATCTCAGCCTTACAAACAGCCTTCTAAAGTGTTTGATCTGAACTGTACTCCAAAAACATCTACCTCAATGAAAATTTGCTTTACATCATCTCTGCTGGCTGATTGTAGGGTTGTGACTGAATCATTCCAGTATTAAAGCATTTCTGCCTTGGGTGTAGAGAATAACATTCTACACACTTGTCTAAAGGTCCTTGTTGGAAGTTCTTTTACTAATCCAGGTAAACTATTTTCTTGGCTCCATCCCAGTCCATGTTGCCTCCTGGACACTCTCGCTGTCTTATTCTGTGGGCATGTACTAGCAACAAAGTGAAGTGAAACTTGGAGCAATTCAGACATAAAATTCCCCTGATTCGTTTTTAAGACACATCGGCCATCTTGCTCAAAGTACCCTCAGGAATCTGTATAACTTGTTGCAGGATTCTATCCCCTTCTTTACTCTCTTCTGACTGACTTCCCATCAGGATGGCACAAGTCTAGGCTGGGTGGGCAACTTCCAACAAGTTACATGGCTGTGACTGGGAGAGTCAAAGGAAACATAAATTCAATAAGCTCCACAATGCAAAACATAGACATGGACTGTGGATTCCAGAAGTTCTAGAGATGGTGCCCACATGTGAGGTGCTGGAAGACAAATGTCAGGATCCACAAGAATAAATGCACAACACACAGAAAGGTGGAAGATCCATCCTGGAAGATGGACTCCTCTGCCTTCCCTTGCATGGGGAATGGAGTCTGTGGGGAATGGAGTCTGCAGGAACTGGCATTGTGGGGCACCAGGAGGCATTACTGCTTCTGTGCAATATTTATTAACTACCACAATTAATGTACTCTATTTCCTATTATTTAAACTTACGTTCCCGTGACATTATGAGAAAGTTTCTGGTAAGAAGTCTCTGCTCCTTAAACATGTCAGATAAACCAAAGATGGCTGAGACATAGGAAGTGGTAATGGGACTGTGATGGCAAAGGTAGTGCTTTGAGATAAGACCTCCGGAGGTAGAAGTCTTCTTGAGCCTGAGAATTCTCTATGGAATTCTGCTTGTCCACTCAGTCATCGTTCTATATAATCCCATCATTTTGTCAAGTGTTTTATGGCTGCCATGAACTTTCAGAGAATTGTTTTATTTGGACAACCCAGAGGAAGGCAATAGGAGAGAGTCCTAAGCTTTTTTGATAAATGAGAGAATTGGGAAGTTTTGAGATTTCCCCAAAGCTACATGGGGAGTTAATGGTAGAGAGAAGTCTTTCCCCCCTGATCCTATCATCTTTCTGTTTTTGCTTATAAGATGAAGGAGGGCAGGTATTTTAATTCCCTGGATTGTCCTGGTAATTGTCCCAGGTGTCCTTTTTTCAGTGTCATGTGTCTGTGACCAAGGAGACAACATGCAGGAAGAAGTGACCCACTGTCCCTCATTCCAGGTAACTTAGGCTCCCAACACCACTCTAGACCTTTTGAAAGATTGAGAGCTAGAGTTCCAGTTATTGAATAACTTGGTTAGGATATTTTTATATTCTCTTCAAAAGAGTGAAAAATAGACTTTGTAAGAGAATAACACCAAATATTCATGCAAGAGGAAAAGCCGAGTTCAGAATAAGAGCTGAATCGTCCTTGTTCCATTTATACGTGTAAATTCTTAACACACACAGGTTACATTACCAGTTGGGAAAGCCTCCACCTGACTAAATATACACTCACACACATTGGCATCAATCTCCATTCACATAATATTAACCATTATGGGAGCATTACGACATCATCCTGCTCACAAATGTGACACAGAACACAGTGTCACAGACACCTCAATGCTCTGGACACTTAAGTCAAGTGGAAAGTTAAAAACACCTTCTGCAGGCAGCCACTGGCATTACTTCATATTTATATTAGTTTTGCTAATCTAATCGAGTGAACTTTTTCCCTAAGAAACTGTAATAGGAATATTTTATTTGAAAATTTTATGTAGTAAGCAGCTGTCTAAAGTCTTAATTTCTGTTTTCAGTAGGGGAAATGACAAATGCAACCAGGAAGAAAAAAACATAGCAGTTTCCCAAGTGCTAGTGAGGACAGCAGGCAGTGGAAAATCCATGCCGAGTCTTAAGGATCATGGTGGAAGTACTTAAATGCTGGTGTAAAAAACTATGTGCACACATTTTTTAATGAGGTTGAGCAAAAGAGCTAAAAAAGACTCCACAGTCAGGAAACATAGGTAAAGAGAAGAAAAGTAGCTTGAGAAAGTCACAGAGGAGGAAAGGGACAGCCACCATCAAGGGCCCTGGCCCAGGCTACAGGGGCTCTTTCTGGGAGTTATTGCAAAGGTGATGGTAGAATGGTAATACCTTTACACCCCTGCCCTTGCTCCAACCACAAACATAGTCCTGTGGCATATGGAAGTCTGTCATGTTCTGTAATTTCTTTCACTAGCACTTGTCTGATCAATTATGAAGTGAATGTGTAGCCACATTGCAGTTTCTACCATTTTCTGTCATAAAAAGTCAAGCTGGACCACAGTGTAGTTTTAATTTATCTACATCTTTCATGATTTAAATGAGGTGACCTGGTATAGTGGAGATAGAAGGAGTTTGAAACATAAGTCAGTCCTAAGTTTCTGCTGTTGTTCATGTATAATTTTTTTTAAAAATTATTCAATTCTTGTGCCTCTTAAACCAAGAGAATAGTTTTATTGTAATACATATGAAAATTAATGGTATAATGTATAAAATAATGCCTATCCTGAGGAAGTTACCAGCAAGTTGGAGCCAGTAGGAACATATGGTAGGAACTAGTAAATAATTTTGACATATTGGAATAATAACAGCAATGTGGAATCATATCTACATTGTGGGTTGCCACATTCTGAGTCAGAAAGCACTTGGAGAAGGAACAAGTTGACAACCTCAGGAATAGCATATAGGCTACAAAAAGAAATACATTAGTTTGCAGTCCCACCAGTAGCGTAGAAGTGTTCCTTTCTCTCCACATCCACGCCAACATCTGTGGTTTGGGGACTTTGTGATGTGGGCTAACTAAATACCTATTTACCTATGAATGGATAAACAAATTGTGGTATATTTATGCCATGGAGTACTATGCAGTCATAGAAAAGAGGGAGACTTTACATCTTTTATGTTTACCTGGATGGGATGTAACATATTCTTCTTAGTAAAGTATCTCAAAAATAGGGAAAAATAGTATCCAGTGTACTCGATATTATTATGAAACCAAAATATAAATACTTACACATCCATACAAAAGATAGAATACAAAGACAGTCCAGAAAGAAGGAGGGGAGAATTTGGAGAGAGCAGGAGAGGGGAGAGGATGAGTGGAAGGAGGGTATATGGTGGGATGTCCCCTAACATACACAATGCAAGGGTATCTTTCAAAACAACTAACAGTATATTATAAATGTCGTACCATAAAAATAAGTGAGGTGATGGTTGTGTTAATCAGTTTGATTTAAGCATTCCACTTTGTATATCAAATCATTGCATTGTACCCATAAATATATACAGTTATGATTTAATGAAATTTAAGTAAAAAAATACAAAAAGAAATACACATGCAAATGTCATTCCTAAAAATAATTCCAGGGACCCAGAGCAGCAAGTTCCCAACATTTCATCCCTAGTGGCACCCAATCACCAGGTCTCATCTGTCATGCAGTGTGCCTGTCGTTCACTACAATTGACTCCATCCTAGACTCCAAGTTACTCACCCACTCTTCATGTGGATGCCTTGATTTAAACACCTGAGCATGACATAGAACTTGCTATGGTGAACTAGGTGACCAGTTTTGAATGTGCTTTGCATGATAGCACTTCAATATGTCATCTGACTTGAGAGTGAAACTCCTCACTCCTTTTTGTCTCTGGTCCTAGCTTGATAAATGACTCCTGGTGTAAGTCAAATATATATAAAGATCCTCAGTTCTGTCTAATGAATGCCAACTAGCAGTGGAGTCTGTATTTTGTGTTTAATTTTTATAGAGAGTCTTGATGTCATAGATGTGATGCTCAGGGGAGATGCGACTTGATGAGGTTTCATTGACTGGAAGGATTTTGGTAAATCAGTAAGAAAGAAAAAGATACATTTCTTCAAAAAAAGACAATTGTTCTATTTCATCTCCATTTTCCCGCCTTTTGGGTAGCATGGTGTAGAATGAGTTGATTTTGTAGAAATTGAGCTTTTAAGTAAAAATTCTTTGCTTTCTTTCTCACAACTATTCCCTCAGGCAAGTAAATGTGTCCAAAGACAACTAAGACCCTAGCAACACAACCTCCAGTATAAAATATTGGAGACCAAGTACTTCCCACTTTTATGGGACTTAATTCTGGGAGATTTTTTTTTTCTTCCCTAGTCTTTCTAATTAGAAGAGGATTTATGTAGTATTACAAACATGATATAACTAGGACTCTACCCATATAAACCAGGTCTATCTCCTATCTTCTTTAGGATGTGGATGGCTTTCACCAAAGGACAATATTTGAGCAAATTAGTCAACACTAATTTGACTCATCTGTGTCTTACACAGTAATATATGCCCTCAAACTTACAAAGATTCCTCAATGTAAAGCCACACTTAGGTGCTAAAAGATCTCCCCCAACCCATTCTCTTTTGTTCTCTGGTGGACACCTCTGCCTCCCCCTCCATTGTTGGTGGGTCTCAGTGGAGGCTCTCGCAGAAGATAACACAGAGCCTGCTTCAGACTGTGGCTTTACATTCTTGATCGCTATTTTTGTTTTCCTTCCAAATATGTATAAGAACAACCTCTACATCACCATCTATTTGGTGAATTAAATAGAACAGTGTATGCAAAAGTTCTCTAAACTGAAGGTAACACATGGATGATGGATGACTAATTAGTGGATGAGATGGTAGCTAATGATGTTGGATGAGAAGTAACAACAGAGTAATGTTGCTGTAAATGGCTGTAAGTAGAATGTACTGGTTGATTGCATAGAGAAAAAAATTGCACACTAATAGTTAGAAATCACTGCCACGGAATTCAGAAAGCTAACTACCAGTGGGTTATCTTCATAATTAGTCTAGCTGCCTGCCTGAAGCCAGATGAAAGGAAACATGGAGGATTGGTTTGTGGGAGCTTCTCTGCCTGCCTTGGGCAGAGTAACTGGACAGTACTGACATGGACCAGAATCTATTAGATAGTAGCATAGACTGGTGTTGGGAAGCTACAGCGAAGAGGAGCATAAAGTACTGGAACTCCATGGTCATCCAGATCAAGCCCCTGATGCTACCATGTGGCTAAAGAGTTGTTCTCCAGGCAGTCCCTGGGTTGGTTTGCAGCACGGATCACGTTTGCTTGTTTTTTAGATAGAAGCCTTAACTACAGTATACTCATGAGAGGAGAAGAGAAGTCTAGTATTTGGGAGTTAGTTGTTTAAATTGTGGTTCCAACAGCAAAAAAAAAGTGCATATTCTTTGTTGATATATCCAAGTTAGAAGAAAGAAGAGATGAGTCTGAGAGTAAAAGTTAATTCCTGGGTTAAAATGCACATAGTTTAGATTATTAGAAAGTTGTAGAGAAATGAAACCAAAGATATCCTTACCAAGTGTTTTTCTCTTACATCTTGGATCCAAGAGGCTTCAAACCTGAGAATTTTTGTCAACAAATCGCAACAATATATAGGTGAATCAGATATATATTCATGGAGATACACGCATGCACACACAAAGATACCTTGCTCCTGACATACACACACACACCCCACCAATCCAAGTCTTGGGTCATTTGTTTTCTGGTGAATCCCCAAAAGATTGCTACAGTACATGCTACAGAGTGTTTACTCAATAAACACTCATAATACTTGGGAAGTAAGTTAATGGATGAATGAATGAGTGAATGAATGAAGATGAAGGGTGGGGGGAAGAAGTAAAGAGAAATGTTAAGTACTTACTCTGAAACTAAGATTCAGGCAGGCGGAACTTGAGCCAAGCTTCCAATTTAATGGGCCTTTGGCTTAAAAAGAAACTCTCCAGTTTTTTTGGATAAAGGGTGGTGTGTGTAAGGAGCAATCTGGAATCAACATGGCCTGAAATTAGTAACTCTGAATCTAATCACAGAGGCCACAGAGCCAAAAGGTCATTAGCATGTTGTGATGCATTCAATTTTCCTAAAAAAAATAAAAACCTCCCTTTTGTATAGCCTACACATAAAATCTGTACCAAAAATAAAAAATAAAATAAAATAAAAATCTGCCTGGGAGCTAAGGAATGTTGATTGTGGTTTCAAGCATGTTATTTTATGTCCCCGTGACACAATTTGGCCATCTGTAAATACAATAAAATCACCCACTCCCACTACTTACACATTTCCTTGAAATGTAAAAGAGCCACAGGCAGTGACTCTAAAGAAAATATGCACTGCCAAAAACTCGAAGGACTATCACAAGGATCCAAGTGTCCCATGTGGAAGTAAGGGCTTTCTAATAACAGACAAAGCTGAGTCCATCTCTCCTTGGAGGTAATATGTTAATCAGATAACGAAAACCATCACTACCTTATTAAATCATAGGTTCCACTAATCAACTCAACACAAGGTAAATGCCATTTATTGAGGGAAGGGGAAAGTGTGGCCTATAGTTTGTTGAAAAAGTCTGTGATCGAGGGTCAGAAAACTCTTGTTTCTGTTTGCACCACTTAGAAGTTATATGACCTTCATCGAGATACTTAATCTCGCTTCCCAATTAATCTCGTAAACCCAGTACCTGACACATAGCCCATGAATGGATGAAAGAATGACGGTTGCTATGAAGACCAAATAAGAGAATGCAAATGAATATTCTCTTTCATACTTAAAGCACTATGCTCATGTATCATTACCATTATTACTAACAATAGATATCCTAGAACTCAATCTGAATATTTGAGAACAGAGTGTTTTAATAGGGCCACGAGGGCAGCAGAGATTGAACTATTGACCTGGTTTTGCCCAGCTAAGAGCTCCAGCAACTTAATGCCCAGGGGACACTTTCTCAGAGTTCTTTCACCTGTGTGTGCGCCCATATGTGTGTGACAAATGTGATGCGTAGTTAGCAATAGAACAGTAATGTTTGACCAATCTTTAGTACTACTGAAATACATTTTAAAAATGAAATCTTTCTTCTTATTGCCTGTTTCGTTTTATTTTTTTTCCCCAACCAACTCATCTGAGCCAAAAGGAAGGCAAGAATTTTCCACCTTGCTGCTTAATTGGCAGTCTGACATTTGGCCCCTTGCACCTTTCAGAAGTTTGGCCACAAAGACTAGTCTTGTTCACGCCAAGAAGTATTAGCGCTTAGTTAACACTAGGCAGCGGCACAAGCAAAAAGTCTCTTTGCGGTTACAATGTGACTTCACGTATCTGACATCGAAGCAAAGAAAACAGAAGAGAAGGTCTGGACATTTTCTTTATGAGCAAACAGGAAGTGAAAAGCGAGTTGTGCACCATCTGGTTTATGAAGAAGTTGGTGAGTTACTATGGATGTCTCTCTGATAGAATTTGCAGGAAAAAATAGGGATATGGACAAATTTAAATTAACCATAGAGCAAATCTGGAAGCGGGCATATGTTTTTGAGGAGGTGAGTCAAGTCTGCAAAATAATGGGCTGCCCTCCTCACATCTCCCAGTCTTGCTTTCCGCAGCTAACATCTTTTTATCTTAGTCTAACAAACAACTGTCATGGCAGCCTTTCGTGAAAATTATTAAATACATACCACTTTTGGAAACCTAGTGTGGGAAAAGTGGCTTTTGTCCATGCTTTGTCTACAGCCACCCCTTAGAGAGTTTGTGGCTCTATGAAATTTCCAAACCTATCATCTATAAACTAGGAAGGACAGGGACCTACTTTCTGCTGGTTTGTTCCGGACTGGCACGGCTCTTCTAGGTCTTGCATTCTACATTCCCTTTAGTGAAACCTCCTCTGTTCCTGCTAGATTCTAATTTTACTACCTTGGAGTAAGGCCTGGAGAAATGCTGCTTTTCGTTTCATTTCATGCCCTTTGAGCACTCAAGAAGAAAAAAAATCTTGAAAACTGATTTTCCAGCAGAAGTCCATGGGTGATCCTTAGCAAAAGGAGAAAGAGTCTCCATTCTGCATTTTTCTCTATGCTTAGGACTTCCTCACATCCTACATGAGGGGACACATTCCCTGTGCTGTCCATGCTGCCTCTTAAAGAAGTTGCACAAATCCCTCATTTATACTAACACACACACATCTCCATCTTGCTGCTATTGGCATGTTGACCTGGATAACTCTGTCGTGGGGGTTGCCCTGTGCATAACAGGACACTTGAGAGCATCTATGGCTTCCAGCTACTAGATGTTGGCAGTTTACCCTTTCTCCAGTTGTGAAAACTAGAAATGTCTCTAGACATTGCCAAATGACCCATGAGAACACCATCATCTCATGCTAACAACTACTGCATGAAAAGGACCCACGACAGTCATCCTTTCTCAGACAACTAGCAATAAGTGGTGGAGACTATCTTATAATGGTAGAATCTTAGGCATTTACTAGCTCTATGATCTTCTTAGGGATCCAAAGATCACTTAATGAGGGTAGCTTCTTCCTCAAGGTAAGGCAGCCCACGTCCTCAGTAGATATTTTATCAGAATTGTGTAATTGGAACCTATAATAAGCTAATCACAAGCATTTGGCCCAAATCAGTAGCTGTTTCAGGTGTAAAATCTCCTGTTCATTGGCCTTCTGCACCAGTGTATTCTCTTAAGATCTCAGAATGACTCTCTGCTCTACAGACAGGATGATCTCTATTCCTATAATGATAAAATTTTAGGCTCAAAGTGCACTGTCATAAAACCCAGAACCCTAGAAGCCAGTATGTGTTTGCATAGACTCACACTATTTACAGCCCTAATCAGAAGATGATGTCATCTACTAAGACACATATTCCACACCTCATTTTCCCATGGTAGGATTTACACTTTCTTGGAGAATGTTGAGTTGGCAAAGAGTGCCTAAAATGAACAACAAAGACCCAGAGCAGGCACAAACTATTCTTTAAGAGTTAAGTCCTATTCCTGTGTGGTTTGCAATCAGCAAAAATGTGAATGCTTCAGCACATTTTGTGCAATGTAAAATCATTTACCATGAGTGAGACTTACTTTAAATAGAATGAGAGAAAATTACTATTGCAGTATGGAAGCTGACTAATGAGCTTTAGCTGTGGCAAAGCCCTCTTGGGGACCTGGCAAACTGAGGCAACTAACTGAAACTCAGTATTTGGCCCGCTGATTGGCTTGGACAATCTAATCTTTTCAAACAGGAGGAATGAACATAGATCTCTGAGTCTAAAAACTCTTACATAGTTTAAGATCCATTCTTATCTATTTTTCTGCTCAAAAAATTGTTTCCTAAGGGAAATGACAAGAATTTTACCAAAAATTTTAAGAGTAATTACGTTTATATATCCAGCCAATTATTTTCATTATGTAACATCTATAATCCATTCGTTTATTTGGACTTCTTAAATTCTCAATCTATTTACATTTGTATAGAAACTCCCTGGCTACCACTTACATTGATTCTGTTGCTACTGAAGAAATTGAAAATGTTGAATGATGTGTCTTAAAACTTCAGAGGTTGTTAAGTTTCAACATGGATTTAATTGTTAAACTCAACCTCAAGAATGCACACCATTTACTAATATCTACAAGACTCTTACAAGATTCTTACTTTCTCCACTTTGCGGAAAGCTTATAGAATCAGATAACAAAGTTTTAAGCTAGCACTTGATAAATTCAAAGTCACTTCATTCTTCTGGCAATGTGATCATCCTACTTAAAAAGAAAAAAAAATTAACTCATGGTATGACTTTTACAAATCTATTGCTTTGGGATCAGTGCCTGTGAACCTGAGTTGGAGTCAGTACACTCTTTCTTGGCCGTGTGAGCTGTGAATTAATCATACTGAATAGAATTGATGCCACTCAGAACATGAGTGGAATTGATACCAGAACATTAAGCTAAAGCTCAACATTCTTTACCAAAGACAGATATATCATGGGAGACGTAATATCATATGCTATTGCTTGAATAAAAAAAACCTGAAAACCCTATGCATTTGGGGGAAACTGGCAGTCACAAGCTGAGCCTGTGATTCATGACCATCAGACAGTCCTGCATGGACCCAGCATAAACTCTGTGCTTCTTGTCCTTTTCCTCTTCTCTCAGAGCCTTCATGAATACAAATAAACACAAATAAGAAATCCCTCTCTCAAAATTTCAGTAAGTCTGGGGAAAGGGGTAAGGGAGGGGTGGAGGAGGTTGGGTGGAGAGAGGATCAATGGTGGGATCACACTTATGGTGCATCTTAGAAGGATATAGGTGAAACCTACTAAATGCAGATTACAAATGTTTTCATACAATAAACGAGAAAATCTCATGAAGATTATGTCAAACAGTTGGATGAAAATATTTCGGATTGTATATGCAGCCAGCACATTGTACCCCATGAATGCACTAATGTACACAGCTATGATTTTAAAAAATAACAAATAAATAAAAAATAAAAAATAAAAAAATTTTTCAGTAAGTCACATGACTAGTACATCTTTCTACCGAGGGCAACAAAGTGATACCCTATCTCTGAAAAAAAAAAAAAAGTAATAATAAGAGATAAGGGTTTCTAGCTGGTCTGTGGTTGAGGTGATCTGATTTTAACTTTTATCATTTATATCCTTACTGGATAAGATCCTCTCCAATCCTCTGATCAACTCTACTCTGTGTCCTCAAATGTAAACTGTTGCCATTATACATTTTCTACACTTGGCACTGCTGTGCAATTACTGTTCTTTTTTTCTCCATTATGAATTTCATTCCATCCCCAACTTCTTGGGGAGTTTCTGTCAGGGCTAGAATCCATCATCAACTCCTCTGGGTTTCCATCCCTCACTTCCCAGGTGGTAACAAAGGTTCTTTCTCCCCTTTCCTACACATTGTCCTCTGTTCCAGTACTTACCATGTTATTCTGTGATAACCGCAAGTCCTCTGTCTCCTTCTTTGATCCATAATCTCTTCCAGGGTAGCACTGCCTCTTATCTCTCTGTGTGTCTTTGGGGCAAAGTACCTCATGATAGAGGACCAATTTCTGATAAACAGATAAATGAATAACAAAATAAACGGGTATAAAAACTGTGTTGACCACACTGTCTGAAACTGACAAAAATTCTAGGAATGTCCATTTTTCAGATGTTAAATCAGAGAATAATGGAAAACATTTGACTTTCTATGTCTCATAGCATAGTAAAGGGAAAGGGCTCAACCAGGTAAGAAATGAACTTTGAGCAGATCTCTGCTCCCACCCTTTCAAGTGTAGTTTTGCTCTTTCATGCATTTAGTTTATTGAAGTTATTATTTTTGGTAATTTTCCAGGGAAAGTTTAAATCCAGCATTAAACATCAGAAAAATTATTATCTAATTAGGAAGGCAAGGCAAATACCCTCAAAAGGTCACAAAACAACTCCAGGCAATATACTGGCTGGTCCTAGTCATTGAACCTCAGAGTTCAAACAACCTATGTAATGACCCTTTGAAGTCCAAATTCATTATTATCCTGACTCTTCTGTAGATATTATAAGAATGGTGCTAACTATCTTATAATGTTCTCTTCTTGAGATATCTCAAAAAGATAATTAGATATCAAGCATGCTTTTGATTTTTCTTAAAGACAACAGCATATTACATATTCAATCAGCTTCTCTTCTGCCATCAGCTCCCAAGAAATTTAAAATATAAGCAGCTCATCTCTAACAAATTTTTCAGACTAAAATTTATACTTTTGTGTTGGCTTCATTCTTGCCCAAATTTATTTTTCTATCCTTGCATTTCGTTTTGTCTTTTACCTCCTTCTAATAGATGGCATTATCATTGACCAATAAGAAAGAAGTGATACATTAACAACAAAAATGTTGAAATGGTACCTATGGGCAGAGCATCATTATCCTTGTTATACATAAGTTTAACAGCATAGTCTGGGGTAAAAGACAGAATCTTCACCTTGGACTCAGAAGACTAAGAAAAATATCACCAACTAAGATAAAAATTACTGAGCCAAGGGTCAAAATGATCCAAGTTGGAAAGCTTAGCTTTGTGCCTTATTTACTCTCTGGGTTTCAGGTTTCTCATATGAGAAATGGAAAAAAAAAAAAAAAACTTGCCTATTTCATGAAGTTGGCAGGGAAGAGACATGAGCTTTCTGCAAAGAATACATTATAGTACTGTGTAAAAATGCTTCATCCCATATGATTACTTGAGCCTTTCAGTGAACTTTTTCAATGAGTCACACCATTTTCCTCCAGGTCTTTTTTTTTCATAGCAGGGAAACATGCTCATACACTGTAAATGCCTCTACCTTAGACTATTTGGATGATCTTGCAGATTGCTATAGACATTGATAAGTTCCTCCTTCATGGAGCAGAGTAGATGCAAAACATTGCCAGGTGCTACCACCCTGTGCACAGAAGGCACCTCAGTCCGGCAGCCCTGGAACTGGGCCACATGGCAACAGGAGCAGCCAGAGAGAAGGAAAGAGTGGGGTGAAGCCAAATTCAAGCCAGTATTTTAACTTCAGCCCTTAGCTAGTGAGGTCATTTTCCATGCATTCTCTGTTTCCCTTGGATTCAGACATCTTTTGAACATTGAGCACACAGAACCAGAACTCATCTGATAAGCCGTGCTGGCCAGTGCAAAGGTACTTACTATCTTAGCATTGTCATCCAGATGGGGAATTATTGTGAGCTTGCAAATCAAGCCTGGGCTTAAGGTTATAGTTTGCTCTCCACATCCATAAGCTTTTTATACTGAAAAGGAGCATCCCAATCTTCAGAGAGGTCACCCCATCATGTCACTGAGAAGCACAAGAGTCTAGGCCTTCTGAGACTGTGTTAGAATCACAGCTTTGCCATATACCATCTGCCTGGCTTGGGGCTTCAGTTTCCTCCTGTCTTATGTGGGAATAATAAAAGAACCTACCTCAGAGTGGTAGCAAAGATTCGAGGTTGTTCACAAAAAGCATGTGACTAGACTGCACAGACAGTTCTATACTCTATCATCTCAGGGCTACTTCTGATTGCTCAGGCCCATTTCCCTACCCTTCACAAAAATTCTTCATCATGATACTTGCTTGATACTTGCTCTTTTTGTTTATTTGGGTTTTTTTCCTCTACATTTCTCTTCTTTTCCAGTTCTGTTCTCTCTTCCTAGAATGCCTTTACCGACTTTTACTTCTTATTGTTTCCTTGAAGTAGCTGTTCCAGGAACCTCCCATCCAGGTAGTCTCTCCATTTCTCTTCTCAGCCAGACATCTACTTATTTACATCTTGCTTATTTCAGGAAAATTAAGTCTATCTTAAATTAAGCCACTTGTATTGTGAGCTCTCTGAGGACAGAACCTACATTCCTCTCTTCCTATATCTCCTTCAGCATAACCAACAGAGAATTGGTGCTCAACAAATGCTGAATGCAATTACAAAGACACAACTAAATGTACTATTCTGAGATACGGGCATTAGACATAAGCTCATGAGGTGTCTACAACATAACATGATCTAATAGACACACACAAAAAATCTTTGATATCCCCAACTTCTGGGGGTAGCTAGTTATGCTCACTCACTTATTCATGCAAGGGCCCAAAACTATGTGAGTTCCAGAACTATAAAACTTAATAAGACGGGGTCCCTATTCTACAACATCTTTCCTCTGGACTGATGACTTTAAATCTCTATTGAGTTAAAGTTTTAACACAATACACATTTTAAGAAAGAAATAAAACTGTATTGTAATAAAATTGTATTACTTAAGCCATGTTTGATTTCTGATACAAGATAAAGGATAACAAATGTTTGGGGTATATATTGTGTATTGAAATTTTAATAGTTTTTCCTTTTCTTAAAATATGTTATATTTTTGATACCATATGAATACACACAGAAGGTCCACAATGGTTTCAAATATTGCATACCCCCCAAATTTATTTTTTTGAAATCCTCATCCCCAAGGTGATGGTGTTGGGTAAGGTCTTTGAGTGTAATTAGGCCATGAGAACAGGCCCTCATGAATGGGATTAGTGTCCTCATTAAACAAACCCAATGAAGCTCATTCACCCCTTCCACCATGTGAGGATTCAGGAAGAAAGCACCATCTGTGACTTAGGAAATGAACCCCAACCAGACAAAGAATCTGCCAGCACCTTCATCTTGAATTTCCTGGTCTCCAAAACTGTGAGAAACCAATTTGTGTTATTTATAACCCACTCACTTTATGGTATTTTGTTATAACCACCCAAATGGACTAAAGATAACCTTCTTCTCCTATTTTTCTTTGTACCTGTGTGACATAGATGAAGGGTCTGAAATGCATGCAGCCAGGCGGAGTGAGGGAGGAGCAGGAAGAACTTGAGGGCAGGTTCTAGGAATGTGAGGAAGGTTGTGTGTGTGTGTGTGTGTGTGTGTGTGTGGGAGGGGGTGATACCCTGATGCACACCCCCAGAAGGAAGTGATACAGCTGGCGAAGCTCAAGCTTTCTAAGAGCTGGCCAAAAGAGAAACTTATTAGTAGTTAAACTCAGTGGGAAAGGGATCTGAAAATAAGGGATCTCCAAGAAAGAGCCTATCTTGGAGGTAAATAGACCTGGGTCTGAATCTCTTCTCTCACTTAGAAGCTATGACAACATGGGCAGGTGCTCAAAGTTTCTGATCTTCAGTTTCCTCACCTGCACAATGGAGATTGCCTTCACAAACTTCCACGATGATGATTAGAAATGTATAATTTCAAATGATCAGTGACAGAGCATTTTGTTCAATAGATATTGTTCTCTTCTTCTCTCCTGTTTAGGCGCAAACCCATCCCTGTGTTGGGATGTACTCCTAACTCATATGGCTGTGTAGGTGTAAGAAAATTCATGGATATTTTTTCAGAAACCTGGCTACACACAAATTAGGAGAGCAGGGTCTGCACATGAAGCAGGTACAGGGCACTTGAGGCAGCACCAGAGATAGGCTTCAGCTTCTCCCATTAATACCCTTTTTGGAACTGGGTATGCAGTGATATATGGTTGGGTTTCCTTCATGATAAGCTAAGGCCATTTTTGAAATGGAGATTCTGGCACATTGTCCTTGATAGCCGTAAGGTCAGGGAGTATTGGATCATGGAACAGAATTGGCTACCGACTCTAGCTCCAACCACTTGGCAGTCAGTGGTTACCACTTACTTTTCCGGAGTCTAGGCTGACACCATGGACAGGCACATGGGTGGGGACGTGTGGGTGGGCTGTGCTTCCTTCAAACATGCAACTTCAAAGTCTCTGAGGATGTTGTTTGGCATGGAAGAGAGTCAGGGGCAAGGGGAACTGTAGTGGGATTTCCAACTAATCAAAGGTCCCATTCAGAGCTGCATGCACTGTTGCACAACCAGGGAACAAGGAGATATTTAATGGCATTAAGAGGCCTTGAGCTGAAAACAAAGGGACACAACTTTCTCTCCTTTGTCTTCTGAGCTATGAGGTCTGTCTTATGTGATGCTTAGCTACAAAAACAAGCAGCAGCTCATCCCACCCTGTCTTGGCAGAAGTCTTGCTTCTGGACACAGATCTGGAAGTAGTGAACTCTGGGCTTGGTTTCTTCAAAGGCTGAAACATGCATCTAATCTGGACATGGAAGGATCTGGATCAAAACCCTGCTGTCCCTTGTAGAAATATACACTCTTTGAGACATCTCCCTTTCTCATTCTGATATCAGACCTGTCACCAAATCCCTGATGACTTTCACCCCCACCCCACCCTGTGGCCACTGCCTAGAAGTGTACCCCAAGTCCTTCAGTGGCTGACAGCACACTTATGGAAATTATGCTTGGAAAATTTTCATAATAGTCTAAAATTACGAAGTCATCTCTAACTGAGAGTTTGTATACTGGGTCCTTCCATCAAGCTGGATGAGCAAGACCATCTGAGAGTCAGGGGCAATGGGAACTGTAGTGGGATCTCCAACTAACTTTCCTAACAGTGTGTTGTGGGATTTCCAACTAATTTTGGAAGGGGCTGCATGTGAAGCAGGCACAGGGCACGTAAGGGAGGACAAGAAGTAGGCTTAAGTCTGCACCACTTCTCTTTGAAGGAGAAGCTGGCCTTATGTGGAAATTATGCTTGGAAAATTATCACAACAGTCTAAAATTACAAAGTCATCCCTAACTGTGAGTTTGTTTACTGGGTCCCTCCATCAAGCTGGATAAGCAAGACCATCTTCTATGTACATCTCAGGAATTATTCCTCAGGGCAAACCCACCTGGAAGGGAACAGAAACTCAGAGAAGTTGTCTAAGATCCAGGACCACTAAGTGTCAGAGCTGCAAATTTTCATCCAGGGGATATCATCACACACTTCTGCTCAGCCCTTCTCATGCAGTATTTACCTGTGTGTGTAGTGTTCATCTTGTTCCACGAGAGCCCCCTTCTCCAGTGGTGACCACATGCAGGACATGAAACCTGGCACATAGAGCTTGAATTCCCTAGATTATCCACCCCCAAGGTCAGGGTGTGGTGCTTTTGAAAAATTGATATTAAAAGCAATTCTGTATTTAGCTAATTTTACACATAAATAATCAGTGTCTGAATATTCATTTTTTTCCAGACACCAGTTGCTCCACATCTCATTTATGATTTAGACCTTTTAAAAAGTACAATAAGTGTTCACCTTTAGAGGTATGACTGCAGGCAGCAAAAATGTATATTTTAAAGTGTGAAAACATGTACGTTTCAGGAACACGGTATCCCTGGGCAGAGAGAAAAAGCCCTTATTTACATGCCAACTCACAACTGGGAAAATAAGGTCATAAAGAAACCTTCACAATGGAAATCTTGTGTTTCTGGTGCACATGTTCAGTCAGAGATGTCTGCAGGAATGATGCCAGCTCCTCTCTCCCGCACATCCTCTCTGGGGATTAATCATCAGGCACCCGGTAACCATGATGTGAGTGCTATGTGAGGCACCTTTTTCCCTGAAACAATGATGTTCTGTCCAATTGTCTTTGGAAGGCATTTACAGCTCCAGGACATTGCTCTGTATTATTGAAAGTACTCAGTGATGGCTTCTTGGGACATGGCTGGAAGGGGTGTTGAGCTGGATTGGGCAATAACAGATGTTTCAGTGGGACACTGAGACATTCTCACCCCAAGGCACCAGCAGCAACATTTCCAAAAGGTGAGAAAGGCAAGAGTCACTCCACAGAACTGGGAGTGTCACAGTCTCAAGGCCTCAGTGGGGTCTTCCCTACATCATGGCCACATGTGGGGAAGGAGCACAACAACTGGAACTTTAATTCTTTGTCTCAGTAACTGACTAGATGAAGTAGTTTCTATTCCTCTGGCTGGGCACAGTTCTGGAATGCAGTAGCTCTGCCCCAGGGGCCATTGTGGAGTATACAGAGCAACATTGTCATTCCCAGAAGAATGCAGCAGCCACCCTGAACAGTAAGCCTGCCCCCCCTCCTCTCCTATATCTAAGGGTAGCAACCAAAAGTCTTTAAAATAATAAACAACTGGCTTTGGGCTCCCTAGTCAAGCCCTGGAATGATAGCACAATTCTACTTGGCTGAACAGGTTTCAGACCACAGCATAGTAAACTCCAAGTCCAAAGGCCTCCCACCCCTTCTCACCATGCCCGGGCACCCTTTAGAATGATTGTCCCAAAGTTTGGCGTCTGAAAGCAACTCTCCTACAAGGCAGCCAAGTCCAGGGGAATTCAAAATCACTAAATGAGCATTGTGGCTACCTATTGTATGGAATAAGCAAATACAAAGGAGAGGGGGGCTCTGACTGAGAATGTGGTTTCATTTCTATGTCTGAGGGTGCCCTCTTCTTAAGAGCTGCAAGCAGAACAAGCACGGGGGAAGATGAGGAAGAGGAGGAATCTAGAGTAGGTTCACATCAAAGATGCCTTTAGCAACACTATCCTGAACTTCTAGAATAGTACTGGGGCACAATGACAGTGAAAAAAATAGGGGGTCAAAGAATATTAATTATACATCCAGCTCCACTCTGTGCAGATTATGTACCTCAGAAGAGATCAGTTAATTTTTCTGGGACTCGGTTTTCTCATCTATACAATGGGGACAATAAGAAAACTGCACTGGGTGCTATGCCCACAGTAGATAACTAATATATATTTATTAGTAAGTAATTAGTGATAGAATGACTAATACCCACTTCAGGGTTGTTTGAAGATTAAGTGAGTTGCTATCTGCAACATTTGCTTCATAATAGTAACTGTGCACAATTCAGAAAACATAACAGGGACAACTACCTCAGTAAGGAGCCCTGAGAAGGGTTTCACAAAATGTGAGGTCTCACAAAATATAAGATGTTGAACACTAGTTATATGACACATTACCAAGCATACTGTGGGGACAAGTTTCCATGGGGAAATATTTATTATAAATCTCAGAAATTCTGACACAAATTTAGATAGATTTCAGTCCCATAAGACTACTCAGGATGAGTTATAATGTTCAAAAGATGTAACGTGAAGCTTTTTTTAAAGCCCACTTAACTGTTAAATCCTTTTTTCACAAGGTGCTCAAAAAGCAACAATATGTTAGAGGGCACAGGCAGGGAAATAACTGCTTTAGATTTACCCATGGGAAGAAGGGGGTCCCAGGGACAACCCCATGGCTCCTAGGTGTCAGGGTCTGCATATGTGCATTCTGCATATGTGGGGGCTGCAACCCTCACAATCTACTTTTGGCAATCATCATGGTAGCTTTAGGCAAAATTATCTTTCATTTGTAAGATGTAAGTAAATATTGAAAGAGGGATCACATCAGCCAGATCTCTGACCTAGGCCCCCCTAATATCTAGGGACACTTGTAGTGACGCCAGACCATCTGTACACTCACTTCCTGGGAAGTAGCCACATCCACAGATGTTTAAAGTGAAGGATCTGGGTGAGAAAAGGATGGAAGAGCTGAGGTAAATGAGCCCTACTATTTTCTTAGTGACTGAGACCCTGAGAGAGTTACCGAAGTCCCAAGCAGGAGTCATGATATGCTCCACAGAGGAGCATAGAAGAAGCCAGAAAATAAAAGTGCCAGGAGTGTCTTCTCCAAATAACTCATACTCCTAGGTCAATCAGCTGGGTGTGAGTCAGGCACTGGCGACAGATATTCATTCATGCTTATCTCCAAATGCAGGAACAGACATTTGCAATTAGCCCATAACAGATTTTTGGAGTCGTTCATGAAGTGCCAAATGATACCTGGCTTTGGTATTTCCTTAGCATCCTCAAGAAAAAGCTTCCCTTTTGGGGGGTGATGAACTGATTTGTCTGGGTATAAGAAGGTATAGGAAAGTTAGTTCACCACCTCAGACAGCGAGGTTTTTATCCACGATGCCACAACAATGCAGTGACAGGTTCAAGGAGGCCCCTTCCTGAGGAGTTCAAGGTGTGAGTCTTGCCTCAGAACAGCATTCCTGAGACTGTGCCCAAGGTCTTATTGCTGCACAATATGCCTGATCCATGCAGTCTGAGGTCATATCTAGGATGTGCCCTTCTGAGACGCAAAATGTAAAAGGCAAGAATAAAAATCCGGAGCAAATACATGTGTTTTTCTTTAATGCTGGCTAGAAAGGTCAAAAACCCCAAGTTTGGAAATAGCTTATTACTCTTGATACATTCATTCAAAAGTACTGGCTCAAGAGAGGACAGAACAAGATGGTCAGATAGAAACATTCAGTGACCGTCCCTCCACACAAGCACCAAATTCAACAACTATCCACACAAGCAACCCTTGCAGAAGGACTACAAATTATGTGAGTAATCACAGCACCTGGTTTTACATTATATCAAGGAATGGAGCACCGGAGAAGGCAGAAAAGACAATTTTACAGTGAACCCAGCACTGACAAAAGACCTAGATTACAATACTCAACTTCCTTTGAATATCTATCTGGAAAGACTTCTCAAATAAAAATAGGTTTCAACAAACTCAGACTATGAAGATTAAAATAAATAACTATATCTAAAATTCCAAGATATTGATGAACATCCATAGCATTGAGATCATCTAGGAAAATATGACTTCATAAAATGAATTAAGTAAGGTAACAGCAACCAATCCCAGAGTAATAGAAATATGTAAAATTTCAGGCAAATAATTCAAAATAATTGTCCTAATGAAGCTCAGTAAATGAGAAGACAACACGAGAGAAGGAATTCAGAAGCCTACCAGAGAAATTTACTAAAGTGTTTAAAATAATAAAAACAAAAAAGTAGAAATTCTAGAACTAAAAATTTCATTTGCCAAACTGAGAAGTGCATCACAGTATCTCAACAGCAGAATTGATCAAGCTGAAGAAAGAATTTGTGAACTTGAAGATAGGCTATTTGAAAGTATACAGTCAGAAGAGAAAGAAGAAAAAAGAATCAGGAAATAGCATCATAAGGGCAAATCTAGGAGTTATCAACCTTAAAGAAGAAGTATAAAGAAAGGGGTAGAAAGTTTATTTAAAAAATTATGACAGAGAATTTTCCAAACCAGGAGAAAGATATCAATATTGAAGTATAAGAAGATCATAAAACACTCAGCAGTTTTAACCCAAACAAGACTATCACAAGGCATTTAATAATAAACCTCTCAAAGGCATATAGGGAAATTTATAAAGGAAGCAACAAAAAAGAAAAAATAATAACATATAAAGGAGCTTCATGCATCTGACAGCTTCTCATTGGAAACCTTACAGTCCAGGATAAAATGGCATGAAATCTTCAAATTTCTGAAGAAAAACAAAAAAATAAATAAATAACAAAAAAACTCTCAACCCTAGGGAAAAAAAAATCCTGTCACCTTTAATATGTCACCCTTTTATTTTAATAAAATAAAAAACAAAAAAACTCTCAACCCTAGAAAAAAAATCCTGTCACCTTTAATATGAAAGACAAATGAAGACTTTCTCAGACAAGACAAATAAAAGTCTGAGGTATTTTATTGACACTAGACCTGTCCTACAAGAAAAGATACAAGAAGTTTGTCAACAGAAAAGAAAGGGACTTTAATTATCAATAGGAAATCATTTCTAGGTAGGCAACTCACTGGTAACAATAAGTACAAAAATACAAAATACTATATTGCTGTAATTGCAATGTATATACCACTTGCATCTTGAGTGGGAAGACTAAGAGAAACCTTTATCAAAAATAACCACGATTTTTTGAGAGATTGATAGTATAAAAAGATATGGGGCAAATAACAAAAAGCTAAAGATTGGGTAGATGAGTTAAAGTGTAGAATTTCTGTTAGTTTTCTCTTTTTTATTTGTTTATAGGCAGAGTTGTCATATGCTTACAGTATTGGTTATAAAATGTTTTCTGCAAGCCACATGGTAATCTCAAATTTAAGAAAACCAACAATAGACAAACGAAAAATAAAAAGGAAGACATTATGGGGTGGGGGGAGGATGGGTAGAGGGAGGGCAATTAGTGGGAACACACCTACGGTGCATCTTAGCAGGGTACTGGCGAAACTTATTAAAGGTAGAGTATTAATGTCTTTATATAGTGATCAAGGAAATGCCATGAAGGA
>CAUYON010096256.1:0-21462 GCA_963573935.1 Arctocebus calabarensis
AATGTCTTTACATAGTGATCAAGAAAATGCCATGAAGGCTAACTGTAACAGTACGATCAAAACATTTCTGAATGTATATGAATCGTGCCCTATGATTGCACCAATGTACAGAATTATGATTCAATAAAATTATAAAAAAAAAATGATCGGCTAGTACAAATTTTATGTGATAGGTGAATTGGTAATTTACCTGCAAAGATATTTGAAACCTTGACTTTAAGTTTGTAAATTGTGATGCTTTTCCCTAAGATAGAATTACACTTGCATTAAAAGGTAAGCATACCAATATTTCTAAGGGAAAGATTGTTGAAATCTATGCTTCATTATTGCACCATTTAAAAAAATGTCACACAAATATTTGAACTATTACAAAGTGCAAAACTGCATGCGGGAGCCCTGCTGAGGATGCAAAATTGGTACAGAATGCCTTCAGACAATAATTTAATGGTTCCACAAATTAGTAGCAACAGAAGGAATTATACATCAAAGCTCTGTGTGGTTAAGTTTCATGTGCTGTTAATTTTGAGAAATGTGTGTCTTAGTTGCTGAAATATGGAACAAGGGAAGGCATTTTGGAAGAGGGGAAAAGCAAATCACATTACGTTGATATTATCTACTTTCTTGCTTGAAAGTTTCACTAAGATAAAGAACAAGAGGTGTGAGCATCTTACTCTTCACTGCAGCTAAATATTTATTTAGCCAAAGATATTATTTTTTTATTTTTTATTTATTATTATTATTATTATTTTTTAAAAAATATTATTGTTTATTATTATTTTTTATTTTTATTCTTTATTATTATTCTTTATTTTTATTCTTTATTATCTTTCTATTATTATTCTTTATTTTTATTCTTTATTATCTTTTTTTATTCTTTATATTTTTCTTTATATATATATATTTTTATTCTTTTATTCTTTATTATTATTTTTATTATTTTTATTTTATTTTTATTTATTATTATTATTTTTTATTTTATTTTTTTCATAAATTAAATAAATGTAGTAAATGAATACTGGCTGGCTGAAGAAAGGCATTTAAGGAGGGAATTGTGATGCAAAGTCAGAGAGTAGTGTTATTCAGTTATTCAGTGTGGGCAGAAGGCACACAGGGAGAGGTGAGAAATCAGTCTTGAAGGAGACTTGAAATTGACCTTCCTTTTCATGGTAAATGGCAGAAGTTGTTAATAATGGATTCACAATGGGTGTAGCTCCTTCTAGATAGATGATATGAAACCAGAGGCAGACACTGATGGAATACCTTCAGTTTGGCAGTAGAACTGTAGGACAACACTTATAGAATTGTTGAATCTATCTTTTTGTTTTCAACCATCTGCTATAACTGTGAATCTAAGGTTAGTAATAGCTTCAAAATACCTGGCCAATCAATAATAACATCAAGAAAAAAGAAAACAGATAAATGAGAACATCAAAGTTAGACACTCTGAGGAGAGGGCTATAATTCTGTCAACTTGGAGCTCCTAGAAAATTAGTGACCTGGGATTATTTACAAGCACAATGGAACTATTCATAAATCTCATTCATTTTTGAGTTTACAACCTCGTTTTTGGCTGAACATGGGACTGAAACAAATTACTTTCAGAATTCCTTCAGGAAATTTTAACATAGATGATTTCCTTTGGAAAAATTACTCAAATTTTTTGCTATTTATGACCTATCCAAGGTGTATTGCTTTGATCAATTAAACTTTTAATATGGAGGAGGAAAAACAAGACAGTAATTAGAAAGTTCCATTTATTTATTAATGCCACATTTGTTCTGTGACAAAATTAATTCAGAATAGTTATTCTCTCTTACTGGTCAGTTCTGTGACTCAGACTTTCTGCGGGAAGTTAAACAAATAGCATATACAGCATGATGTTCCATTATATTTGATAATCAAAGCTATATGTAGTATGACAAATAAGAATGTGTTGAGATTCTGGATTTTAGAAGGATATTTCTCAGATAAATCTTCTCTTAAAAGATTATAGGTTCTTTGTAGTTTATTACTTGAATAGAATTATTCTGTTTATAATAGCTGTAAAGACCTCTGTCTTTGACATTATGACAAAAGATAAATTCTTATTTTCATAGGGTTTTAGCTAATACTTGCATTATTAGATTTAATCAAATCTAATAATTGTGGCATCACATGTTTTGATTAATGACAGCACTATTTATCTATTCTTCGTCTATGTTTGTATCCTACTAATTTAATTCTGCTATTATTTTACTACCAAAGGTATTATTTTTCTTGTAAAATAAGCTCTTTTTAAATAAGGAGGGCCAAATACATCAGGTTTAGTTTCATAATCAGTTTCCTTTGAAAAAGAAAACTACAAAACAAAACAACGACCAAAGCCCTCGGCTACCGGAGAGTCTTTCACATTTACTAGTGAGTGTTGGTGACACAATTGCTTTATTTGGGTTGGCCGCAAATTGGGCGTTAGTTGTCTAGCAGTCTAAGTAATAAGGAAAACCTGGTCAGTTATCCAATTTCCAGTTTTTGTAGTTCAAGGCAACTGCACATATATTCCTGCCAGACCAGAAAGGAATTTCTCCCAAGGGTTCGGTGTGAGTGGAGCACCCAGTAATATATGTAAGCAATGTCTCAAGAATTTTCTTTCAACAAGCTCAGCTCTGAGTCTCCCAGGTCTGTTTCTTACAGCGCTGCTCAGCATAGGCCATCAGCAACTCAAAGAGGCAAATTTATAAAAAGCAGTTAATGTTTTTTTCAAAGAAGAACTTATACAAATTGGTAGGAAAAAACGGGTAAAAATATTTGGCCTTAGTTTGTTCTCTGAAGAATTTTGAACATCCAGGCTCTAAATGAAATGGTTTCCTTCCAATTACTATTTTCCCTAAAACTTCCCTCTAATTAAAAGTGCAGTTTTAACTTAAGTACATTATGTACAAAACTAAAGTGAATTTTAAATAACATTTGACTAGATTAGGATGATGCTAAAATAGCTTATCTGGCATAAATCCTTGAGAATTAGAATTTAAAGTAAAACAATGTACAATCTATGTTCTTGTCTTCCAATATATTCCAGTTACTTTCTTTGTCGCAAGTGTTTTTCAAAAAGGAGGAAATCTAAGATATTTTATAACCTTTACAGGTACCTGGAAACTTGTATATATTATTTCCTTCTGATTTATTTAACAACTCTCTAAGGTGAATATTAACCTTGTTTTGAAAGATGGCAACTACAAGTTCCGGTAATTTACCTAAGTGACTGGGGTAATAAATGACAAGCTCTGGTTCAGCACAAGGTCTAAGGCTATAAAATGTGTGCTCTTTCAACATGCCATGCAGCTCATAGGTAGTTTCATTAATGCTGTTCTTAGAGCACCCACCATTTGCGTCCCATTTTTTTTTTTTTAACAAGGTTTGATCTAAATTTAGCCTTGAAAGAAATTATGTCAGTATCTTTGGGAACAAAGTGTTTATTTGAAATAAGCAAGGGCACTTGACTGATCCATTCATTTACTCATTTGAAGTATTTAGTAAGCACCACTCCGTGGGTGGCAGGAACTTCACAGACCCAACAGGACAAAGCCCTGGTCTTCATGGAGCTTACAGTCTGAGCAGGGGCTGTTACTGCTGATCACTGTTTTATCAGTTGTTGACCATTTAGTACTTGCAAGATGCCATGCTGAGCACCCACCTGCTTGATTGCTTTTAATCTTAACAACTCTACAGGCAATTTTATGTTGCCCTTATTACTTTTATTTTATGGATAAGAAAATGGTAGCGTAGAGAATTTGAGGATCTTTTCTAAAGTTACGCAGTACTTGTAGCTCAACACAACTGCACGTATACTCCTGCCAGACCAGAAAGGAATTTCTCCCACAGGTTAGGTGTGAGGAGGGCACCTAAATAACCTGAAAATTTCAGCAAAAACAACCTGAACATTTCCGAGGCTTACCACGTTACTCCTGCCTCGCAAATCTGTGGATACACTTTGAGCTGGTTTGTCCAGGCTTCTCTGGCCAACCCAGACGTGCTTGTCTGGGTTCAGTGGAGTTTGGCTCCAGGGTGCTGGTTGGACTCAAGTCTTCTCCAAGTGTCTTTTTTTTTTTTTCTAGAATAAAGATGGAAGAAGCATCCATGGTCGGGGGCACACAGCTCTCATGGAGAAAGGAAGAAGTTCCAGGAGAGAGGAGAATGACCTATGGGACCGTCACTTCAACTTACATTCCAGGGTCACAGCAAGTCATAGGTCAAGCCCACAGCCAATAAACCAATCAGGGAAATATTCTCTGTCCACATGAGCACAAACCAGGGAAGGTGAGTTAGGAAGAGTTGTGAACAAATTGACCATATTAGTAGGTAACAGGAGTGGGCTTCACACTCAAGATGGTCTAAATGCAAACCCTATTGTTTTAACTAGTTTATCTTCCTTGGGTTTATGACTAGTATTTTCTGGATTAAGTTATTAATTAGGTATAAACATGTTTGCTTTTCTTCTCAACAACTGATATAAATTTAACAAATCATGTAATGTCACTTATTGACATATAGCAGATTATTAGCTGTGGCTATGATAATAAATCTTTGTTAGTCATTTGGTAGATACTGATGATTTCTTATAGAGTTTAAATAGTCTCTATTTAATTCAACTTTCCAGAAATCCACAACTTTATATATTCAAGGCTATAAACTGTTCAGTAATAAATTCTAGTGCTTTAAGTCAATGTCACAGTTCTTTATAAATATAGATGGCTATTTCTTTAAAACATTTGGTCTAGTGTTGAGCAATGATATCAGAGAACATTCCTACTAGTTTTGTTATATTTGTTTGATTATTTCTCACAATATTATTTGAACTTGATTAAAATTGGAATTTATGCAAATATATATCAAAAGGTAATAGACTGAATAAGTAGTTGTTATATATGGTGCAATAAGTAATGGGGAAACACTCTATGTCCTGATATGAAATAATCTGAAGATTTTTTTTCTTTTTTCTACACAGAGTCTCACTTTGTTGCCCTTGGTAGAGTGCCGTGGTATCACAGCTCACAGCAACCTCAAGCTCCTGGGCTTAAGCTATCCTCTTGCCTCAGCCTCCTAAGTAGCTGGGACTACAGGCACCCACCACAATACCAATATATAGCTTGGTGTATTTTTTTAGAGACAGGGTCTCATTCTTGCTCAGGCTGGTCTCGAACCCATGACCTCAGGCAACCCACCTGCCTCAGCCTCTCAGAGTGCTTGGATTACAGGTGTGAGCCACCATGCTGGCCTTAATCTCAAGATATTTTAAGTGATAGAAAAGGTGGGGGGAGAACAACATATTTAACTCTTAGGTAAGGAAAAAAGGTGAAGCAGCATATCTGCTTGATTTGCTTGAGAAGGGTACTCAAGAAACTAATACAAATATTTATAGAGTAGATGGGGTGTTGTTCTTACTATGTGCCTCTTTTTGTGTTTGTATTTTCAAACCACGTGAATAAAGGACAGCACAATTTGCTAATCTAAATCACACTCTAATACTGGAACTATTTAATCAGTAGATTTATAACCTCCGTGAAGATGTTCCACATCTGCAATTATTTGAAAAATATAATCTAATTCTATCAGTGAGAAACTAAGATCTGTTCAATAAGCTTACCAATCTTTTCAGAAATGTTACAATTCCAGGTGTGGTGGCATGTACTTATTGTCCCAGGTACTCAGGAGACTAAAGTGGGAGGATCACTTGAGCTCAGTGGTTGAAACTACTTGGGCAAAATAGCAAGAATCCATCTCAAAAACAAAAACAAAATGAAACAAACAAACAAACAAAAAGCTCAGGAAATTTTACAGCACATTCTTGTTCAGTGTAGATAAACTCTTATAAACTACAGAAAATTTCATTTTTTTTGATTTTTGGCTATCTTTCCAAAAAACATGTAGCTATTGTGCCTTTATTAGCATTCTGATTTTGACCAAGTTTCATAATCAGTCTACCCTTTTCAAATCAGACAAAGAAAGGGCGTGGAGTCTTGGAATATCAGATAAGTGAAGGAATCCAGAATTATTGTGGGAACAAGGCCCTGCTCTCAGACATTCTTGCAAATGTGATTGTTCAGGCCCAGGCTGGGCACTTTGACCAGTACTAGATCTTATTTTTTAGGGTTAAAATCATATCTTTAAGTCCAAGCAGTATACTAACCATCTCATTGTATAACAGGTAAATAACAAAGAACATAGAATTCGTATAAGGTGAAATAATTTTTAAATATTCTTTTAATTCTTAAATACATTGTAAGCATTTATTCATTGAAACAGAATATTTGAAGGCCTTTAGTAAATCTATATAATTTCTATCAGGCCCAGACTGTGAGAGTGCTTCAAATTCCACTCTATGGATGAAAAAAGTGAAGTATCATGCATAGAAATAAGAAAAAAACAAGGCAACCGTAGGTTGATTTCCCCTTGTTACTATTACTGGGTGACGATTTCAACTGGTCTCTAAGGTTTCTGCATGCCTTACACACAAAGATAGCGACTGTCTTTGTTCTGTCTTTTCAAGGGTGAGCACATCCTGCAAATAGCCTCAGAAGACAGGATGGCGTCTCTGAAGAGCAACAGGGCAAGCGTATTTTCTGGCTTTGTTCAGGTGGGAGGGGGTCCCCTACTTACAGGAAATGTGTCTTCACAGGCTCTTCCTGGGCCTGCAGGTCCTCCTTGGGCTGACTTTCCTCACAGGCATGGAGTCCACATTTAGGAGATAAGACCTCGGTTTCCATGAGAAGACTCTTGACTCTCATGTGCTTCTGGGCCTCAGTCTCTCTCTGTCCATAAACACAGCTCTGCTTCCAACTGAGCACAGCCTTCCTCTTGACTTTTATTTCTGCAGTAAAGGCCTGAACCACCTGCCTCATTCTTTAGGAATTCCATTTTTGGAGGTGCCTGTTCCTTCTGTGTCAGGTATTGAAGAAGTCTGTTCCCCAGGGCCTCTGCTCAGCCCACGCACCAGGCAGGACGGCTCTTTACTCTGGTGCAGGAGGGTCTCAATCCTGTATCTTTTCTTCAGTTTTTTTTGGGATTTGGGTCTCTTAGGGGCCTCTCTCTCTTCGGTTTGGTCTAACTTGTTCTGGCTCTTCCCTGGGGTCTGAAATTTAGGAAGCCAGGCCCTGCTATTCAGTAATGCTTCTGCTCTTCTTCATGGTCATCTGTGGAGCTGCCAAGTCCCCACTGGGCAAAATCTGAAGATGAGACTCTGAGACAGTGGGACCAAAGCTATCTGAAGCAAGGGAAGTTTCAAAGAGGCACCCCGGTGACTGGCTGTGCATTTATCCCTCAAAAGGATGCTTTAACTCCCCAGCAAGATGTTCTATAAGAGATATTTTCCCTTGGTCTTCTGTGACCAACATTATTGGTAAAAGGAAGCATTCTTTGAACCTTTGAGACACATCACTATTCATACTGCCACTTTGGTGTTGGGAGCTTCCTGGCTCCCAGTTCTCAGGTTGCCTCTCGATTGTAGGTAAAGAGCCAGGACATACTCAGCCTTTGCTGTCTCCTTCCACCCTTTGACCCTGGAGGAATTCTGAATTTCATCTCTCATGTCCTTGTTCTCTGGGAATGTGGCTGTTCTACTGATGGGGTCTCCTGGGGCATAGCTCTCCCCTTTCTCCTCAGCTTATTTCCTGCCACTCACTGTCTACTCTGCTGCAGCCCTGGACGGCCTCCACTGTCCCCCGGCATTGTCACACTGCCACATGTTGCATCAACAATAATGGGTTGAGGACCTGAACTTGTCCCCAGTCTGAGAGATCTGTGAACCCCCAGCCATTTGAGAGAGGGACTATTTCAGGGATCTCTGTTCCCCCTCTCCCATAGCCGAGGGAGCAGGTTGAGAAGAACCCAGGGCAGAGGTTAAATTTTTGAAATCACCTTGTCCTCCTGATATGCTTGAGGGTTTCCTCTAAGGAGCTTGGGAACTCAGAATAGAATGACCTGTGGAAAATGGTGACTTAAGTCTATTGTTCTCCCTGGTCATCAATTGGTCCCCATCATCTAAAATAGTCTTATAGATTCAAGTCTCCTTTACAAGGACATCTGTGATAGCACTTAGAATCCACCCATTAATGCAGGATAATTTCCCTCATTTTAAGATCCCTAAGTGAATCACATCAACAAAGTGCTTTTTTGCCATATGAAGAAACAATCTCAGGGATTAGGGTCTGGCTATCTTGGTGTGTGTGTGTGTGTGTGTAGGGGGTGCATTACTCGACTTACTGCACAGAACTTTTCCTCACATAACTTACATTTGTCCCTCAGCCTCCAGGCCCAATCATGTGGCTCTAAGCAGAAAGGCAAGAAGTAAGCAATGAGAGAAGCCTGAGTTGACACTTTCTTTGTTTTTGTTTTTATTTGGACTGTCAGTCCCCTCGTGGGACAGCAGTGACAGAACCGCTGTATCCTCTTCAGTCTCAGGTCACATGCAGGTGCGGGTGTCTTCCCTCACTTCCCAACACTGACGACATCTGGGTGACTTGGGCCTGTCCCAAAGGAGCATTCTGCTGCCCTGGCCAAAGGGACTGGGACCCACCAGGAGCGTGCAAGGCACGGGGAGGCTGGTGGGCTGTAGAGAGGAACCACATTTGAACCTGAGAGAACACAACTCTGAACTTGTTGGCAGCAATCCTGCCCCTGTAAAAAATCAGAGAGTAAGTCAGAACAGAAGACAGAAAGTCTGGAAATAGAAAAGAACTAAATTCTGATGACGTTAGTTGAATCTCACTGCCCGAAATCAGCTCTATTCCCAGACTTTCCGATTACATCAATTACAGTTGAACCTCCATAGTTGACCGCCTCCCTACACTGATCACTTCCTTACGTTTAGCTAATTTTCATGAACTAGACATGCATCACTTGTGCATATCAGTACAGTAGGTCTAGTTCCTTATGTTGGCCAGGTTGTACGTTCCCTTTGGTGCTCAATTTATAGAGGTTCTACTGCATTTACTTATGGTTTTAACCAGTTGAACTGTATTTTTTTTTGTTACTTACACCCCAATGATTCCTCATAATACACAGGGGTCCTCTACCATTTTTTCCACTGTACAAGCACACTCAGTACGTATGTGTATTAGACTGTGCCTCAGTTTCCCTCTGTGAGAGGGATGACTCCTTATCTACATTACATACTTCAAATATTTGCAAATAGTATTATTTGGAATGATCTGTGTAAAAGCATGAATTTATCGACAAATCCGAGATTCAATAAGGTGTTAATTTTCAAAAATTAAATGAAATCTGTATCTAAGTCCCCTGTCTAAGGGAAGACACCTAGTGTCATTTACTGTTGGGAGTTCTTGTCCTACATTGGTGTGATACACATTGTCAGAAGGGGAAAAAACCTTAGAAAACAGCTTGTCTTTGACGCTTCAAGTTTGCCACTGAGATCACTCTGTACAAGACACTATGGTTCACTCAAAGGCAGGTGGCGCCATAGCCTCTCTGCCACTGTAATCTCCAGAAGATTTTGCTGGAATGCCCAAGGTGGGGTCTGAGGGATGTTTAGCAGCTCCCTGAATCTGAAAACATATATGCTTCAAAGGTAGTAAGTTTTGCTGCCTTCTTGGGAATCCCACACAGGACACAACCCCTTTTGCAAAACTTCACTACATCCTTTTCTCCAGTTCTGGGAGCCACTTTTACACTGGGGCAACTCCCATCTTTCAATCCGCTCTGCCTCTCCTACCCATGAGGAACACAAACCCCTCATAATGAGCCTTGATGATGGTGGATAGCAGGTGGCCTGCAGCTTCTGTGTTGAGCCTGGTAGCCCAAAGTTCAGAACTTCTTGGAAAGGCAAAGAACAAAATTGCCTTTACATCTTTCTTGGTGTCTCCTTTGGCAAGAGGTAGGCAGAGAGATAACTGCCTGGTAAATTATTCTGCTACAAATGTCTGTTATGAAGCAGAGAATGAACAGGTAGAGCAAGATGCCTTCAGAGGGAAATTTGCCTCTCTGGTCAATTCACTATCATTACAAACTTTCAAACTGAAGTGTGCAGTTGCCAATTATCTACATTTGCATAATACGTTTTTCCTGGGTCTGCAGCAGAGTGAAGGAAGGAAGAGACCAGAGTTTGAGTGGATGATCTGGTGAGGAAGCAGTCACCACTGTCCTCAAAATGCCCTGTGGCCTCCTTAAAGAAACACAAATCTGTCCTTTCAAATCTCCTAATATACCAATGTAATTTAGAGTCAGGTATCTCGTACCAATCACAAGTCACTGTTAGAAGTACTATCTTTAATGATAGACATGCTTTATACCTGTGTTGTCTAATAAGAAAGCTACTCATCACTCAAAATGTGGCTAGTGTAACTGATGAGCTGAAATTTTAATTTATCTTTAAATTTATTTCCTTTATCTAAATTGAAATTTAAGGAGCTACATGTGGCTAGTGGCGGTGGTGGTGGATATTGCAGTAGGTGAAAGGCGTCAAAGAGAAGAGCTCCTGCCTCTAGCCTGTATATCTGATGTCAGTTCTCGTGGAAAACTCTGTCATTGAGACTCCCTCTAGGAACACGAGCTCTTTAGATGGAATCTGGCTTCAAAGAGAAATCTGTAGCCTTAGCAGTTAGTGGTGGTCTCTGAGATCTCAAACATCCAGCTTATTCATGGAATTTCGTTGTTTTGACATGAGAATTGGGCTGTAGACTTGACTTGCAATGCCTCCTGGAATTTCCCTTCCTGTTTCATTATGTGTGGATGGTATTTCTTAACATATATCTCTACACGGTGTGCCTGATAATCTCCTGGGGGTGTCTAACACTGTAACCCCCGAATGTGAACACAAAGCACTTGGCAAAATTTTGCAGAAAGAAACTTTCTCATTTCCCTCATCATTATTAAGCTAATGAGAGCTCTTTCTTGCTTCCTCCTGATTTTGCCTTGATCATGAGTCAGGGAAGGGGAAACAGCGGGTGGCAGAGTGACTATGGGTTGCCCATGTGGACTCTGCTTCTACCTCATTTGGGACAGGTAAGCAGGGCACCTGTCCCTTGTCTGTGCATGTCCATCCGTATCTGATGGGCCACAGTGCCCCAGTTATTGGAAGGCAGGTTTGGCCTGCTGTGTGACTCTGGACCAGCCATTCAGCCCTTGTAAGCCACCCCTTCCCTTTTAGTGAGACGCCTTCAGCCATAGTTTGGTGGCCTTATGTGTCACAATCATTGAGTTCTCTAGCTCTGGTTTATCCATCTTTTGAGTGATTTAGCCACTCTGAACTTCATAGTGGGAGGATTACATAAAGTGAGGCTTATGCAATATTATAGATGTATTATTAAAAGCATAAATAAATCTTCCCAGGCTGCAGGCTTTGCTAGCTCTATTGGCCTGGCCCTCTCTCTAGGACCAAGTGTTTCTCTAGGCTTGGGATCAGAATGTGAGTCATGGTGAGGATTCTGGGATGAGCCAGGGTGTGCTTCACTGCACCAAACTCTCCAGTCCTTTAGGCCTAAAGGTCATTGGCTCATCGGGTGGGTCTGGTGGCTCTTTCACTGCACATTTGATAGGACCTCATACCACAGGCCTTTTTCATTGTTGGCTCCAGTAATTTCATGTATTCATTGGTTTTAGACTCGGATGACATAGGAGTGCATCACAGGGAGGACTCCCTCAATGCCTCAGCTGCTTTGGCTTCAATGGGCTAAGTTGATTCCCATGAGAAGACCCAGCGAAAGCAGGAAGATTTCAAAAATGATACTTCACAGTGGAGCTAGAGTCGTACTTAAGAGCAGAAATCTTTTTAAGGAAATAAGTCAGTGTGAATACGTCCATCTGGGAATCACTACTGGACTGAATTCTAAATATAAACTCTATTTTCTTTCTTTCCTTCCTTTTTTTTTTTTTTTTTTTGAGACAGAGTCTTAAGCTGTCGCTCTGGGTAGAATGTTGTGGCCTCGGAGCTCATAGCAACCTCTAACTCTTGGGCTTAAGTGATTGTCTTGCCTCAGCCTCCCAAGTATCTGGGACTACAGGCACCCACCACAACACCTGACCATTTTTTTGGCTGTCATTGTCATTGTTGTTTGGCGGGCCTGGGCTGGATTTGAACCCACCAGCTCCAGTGCAGCTGGCTGGCACCCCACTGAGCTACAGGCGCCGAGCCTATAAACTCTGATTTGGGCCTAAATTTAAAACTCTAATTAATTATGCAAATTATGTTTTACTTTCATTAATTTTTAAAAGAAATAAGTGAAAAGTGTGGAGAAGGAATGTTGGAGAGTTTTTATATGCTTTAGATAGATGCGTGGTATGTGTATGTGTATACATGTGTATGTTAAGAGTTGTGTTGGTTTGTGTCTTTTTTCACTTAGATGATTCTCCACATACTGTGAAATATTCTTTGCTTTTGTCCAATGGTTAGAGGTCAGGAACTTAAAACTTTGTACACTGTCAAGATTCTTATTCAATAGGAAGGTATATCACATACTTTGTGTAGTCTTTAGGGTGTGAAAGAATTTAGAGTCATTTGGTCCATTTCTTTTACAGTGAGAAACTTGAATAGCATAATCTTCAGGTGGTTTACCCAATGGTCTAAAGGCACCTAGAGTTAGAATAAGACATCAGAGTACATTTAGACAAAAGTAAACAACAGTTTTAGCTTAAAAGCCACGCTAAAGCACTATATATTACCGCTATCTATTCTCATTGTAATAGTAACTTAGAATACGAGTAGGGACACTCAGACCAAATGCACACCTCTCCAAACACAAAATATAAAAAATTCTGTTGGATTTTCTATTCATATCTTTAATTGCACTTCTATCTGAGCACTAACTAGCATTTGTGAAATCTTTGCTCTCTCTTTAAATGCTTCTCTCTAGAGCCTAAAAGGGAAACTGATATTAGCACATCTAACAGGGTTACTTCTCCCAGCTTCATCTGATCCACTTGGTCAAGGATAGCCCCCTTTGAACCTCCCCATGATGACTTCGTCTCTCCCTAGCCCTACAAGCATCACAGCTCAATGGTGAGCAGAGATCCTCCTCTCGGTAAATGGAGGGGCAGGGCATCTCCCCTGATGTTATATGGAATAAGAACAGTGTCTAAGAGCATCAGAAAGAGACAGGAATTTCTTACTTATAACTGATTTTAGTTGGATAAGACATACACTAAATTATTCAGTTGTCACTTGTTAACTTTAACAAATAAGACATTAGTGCTGACCACCTGATGTTTCTGGCTTCTTCTGGCTGATTCAAGGGCACAGACAATCAACTCCATCACTAGAGCATCTACACTCTCCTGCAGGGGTGTCCAACCAGCAGCCTGCGGGCCATGTAATGATTATTTGAGTCCTGTTTTGCTTGTCTGAGGTGCTGGATATCATGAAGAATATACATGGACGTTGGAAATCCTTTGGATTCCAAAGAAATAAAAATTTTTTATTTTACTCATCAGTTTTTGTTAGCATTCGCTTATTTAATGAGTGGCCCAAGGCTACTTGTATTCTTTCAATTTAAGGCAGAGAAGAAGAAAAGGTTGGACAATACTGCCCTGGTGTTTCTGATGCCCCAGGTGCAGAGAAGGTAGATTTCATAGTAGTTGATATTAATATTAACATTACGGGCTATGGAATCAATTCCCTTTATTTGAATACTGGTCATGTGACATTGGACAGCTCATGGTGCCTCTCTGATCCTCGGTTTCTCCATCTGTTATATGAAACATTTCTACTATCCATTTTGAGGCTAATTGTGAGAATTAAGCAAAATAACATGTTTAAGCCCTGGTGCCTGGAACATGATAACCACTGATCTGTCACACATTTTATACCTCAAATTCTATCTGATATTGTCATCTGTGGTCTAGTTTCATTTCCCAGATCTGCTGATTTTGAACACCTTTCTAGCTACAGCTTTTTGTTAAACCACTACATGGATTCTCTCTCTGGCTACATTGCCTTCCGGAGTTCTAGATAAATCTCTGCCAATTACCTTTGGTTTTTGGAACATCGTGGGCACAATTTGCCAGATATAGCCCAACTCTCCACGTGAGACCCACACTCATATCGTTCCCTTTCCCTCAGCCTGTGTGCATTGACATAATCCCACTGCCCTAAAGATTAGACAAAGAAGGAGGTGAGGCCGTGATCTACCATGAAAGACATAGGTTTATTTTTAGCATACCAAATTATATCTCTCATTTCCAACATCTCACAATACACTCATGTTCAAGAGCAACTTTTCACTCCCCCCTGCCCAGTCAGGAAAAGTAGTGCTGATAATAGAGAAATCCAGTGAACAGACGTGTGGGGGTGAGCATAACGGGTAAGGAGGGAAAACCAAAGTAGGCAAAAAAATTATCTAATTTTTATTAATGGAAAGGACTCTGGAGTTGATCTATCACTTCAATTGACACAGAAAAACTTCCTCTCTGCTCATACCTTATCCCTTCCATAATGAACAATAACACTTTAGAGTGATTCTCATATTTTTCTACTTTCCTTCTCATCATCAGAATTTATAGAAGAATATTGCTAGAGTTTACTCATGCAAAGAATAATTTTGATAAGGAAATGGAGTTAAATTTATTTTACCCTCTTCAAAGGTATGATATTTAAATGAGTTTGTGAATGATTTCTGCATTACATATCTTAAAGTGTGTGTATATGTGTGTGTATGTTATAGAGAGTCTCACTCTGTTGCCCAGATTAAAGTGCCTTAGCATCAGCCTACTTCATATCAACTCACAATCCTGGGTTTAAGGATCCATTTGCTTCAGATTCCTGAGTAGCTGGGATTAAAAGCACCTGCCAGATTGCCCAGCTAATTTTTACCTTTTTGGTAGAGACTAGGTCTGGCTCTTGCTCAGGGTGGTCTCAAACTGCTGATCTCAAGCAATCTTCCCACCTTGGCCTCCCAGAGCACCAGGATTGTAGGTATGACTCACCACACATGGCTACATTAGAATATTTTCAAGAATGTCTTCGATATTTAGTGTCTCTGCCCTGAAACAAAAATTTGGCAGTGCCAAACACATTAAAAGAAGTATATAAATATGAGGCGTCTCTAAAGGTTGAGTAACAATATTTTTGAGCTTCATTTTCTAATTTAATATTAATAAGCTCAGTACTGGTTCTCTGTGAATATCAGTAATGACCATGAACATAAAAACATTTTCAAAAACTGAAGCACCACATTGAGTTAAGGATTTCTTATGTTGCTGATCATGTTAAATTATATTCTCTGCTCTAGGGATGTTTTATTAAGTGTTCAATGTTTTGTCCTGTGGTTTGACTTTTTAAAGTAGTTTATTTCTTATCCCTAGGTACTTGAGTAGCTTTTAAAAAGAATTTGTGTTCAAGAAATATCTCAGACTAAGTAAGGTAAAATCAGTCAAAATCAGTATGATCAGAACCTATGCATTGACACTTTTATAAAAGTTCTCCAGACTGTTCCAAAATGGGCAGGCAAGGTTCAGAGCACCTGGTCTTTCAGTACACCAGGCTCCTCTTTGTAGTTATGAGAAGCCAAGTAAGGTATCAGGTAGAAAGCCCTTGATTTCAGAAAAAGTGACCTAAGCCTGTAGACTAAAGATGACCACGTGACCCTAATACAGAGACCACGCCTTCTGATTGGCCACACGTGGGACTTTCAATGATAAAACTGGTAAAATTCCAAGTTGGTCACCTGAGACCTTGATCTGGTAGATGAGGTTTATATTTCTGTAAAAAGTTTTATTTCTCCCTGACTTGAGGGGTTGGTTTGTGGGTAAATGTTCTGCCCCAGATCATCTTATTCTCTGGCTTTGCACATGGTCATGTGATGACCTGGCCTGCCACTGCCCTGATCTGCAAGTTTGAGAAGAATATGAAGGCGCCGGTGAGAGAGAGAGGCGGGCCTGGAGCTCTGCCCTCAGCTGAGCTGCCCCCGCTCAGCTGCCCAAGCAGCTGAACCGCAGCCAGAATTCTGCCTATTTCCCAAACTCTTGTGTGAGAACGCCTGTTTAATTCATGGTTAGCTGGATTTTTGCTATTTGTAGGTGTAATCTCTCAGCGCATGTGACCGCAGAACCATAGAAACTGAATACAATCAGACATTTGTCTATCTTGGAATTGTTTCTGGATTCTGTTCACCACTGTCAGTTTCAAACTTTCATCTTTGTTCCCTGTCCTGATTTTCTGTTTTGTTTGGCTGTCAAACGCTACCACCACACACCCTTAGCTGGAATTCAGGCTGTCTTTCTGGGCACAGACTTGAGAGAATGACAAGTCTGGGAGCTCAGCCCTGGTGCCTTATGCTGACATCTCCTTGGCTTGGACCAAGTGTCAGGGACACTGAGCTTGGTCAGGGGCGCAGTATTGGACACTAACTTCTATGGGGGAAGAGGAGAAAAATCAAATAAGTTTGATGTCATGTTCACTGAATCTCTACTCCTTACATAATATTAAAATATTGCTGATTAATGCTTGCTAACTAAATTGGAAGCAAAATGATAGAACATCCTTGTACCTTTGAACTCTGGAATATGAAACATGCAGATTCTTTTTCATTAACATCTCATTATGCATAAATACATATTTCACTTGATGACCTCTGTGATTTGTCTCCTGTGATTATGCTTAAAAATTACATTTCAGACTCTAATTTCAAATGATGGAAGGCAGCCCGTGGAACTCAGTGTGTTTTTCAGAGAGACAATAGCAATGCAAATGTCGTCAGAGTCACTCTGCTCTTTTTCTCTGCTGGCTCTTCTCCTGTGGTTTTCTGAGAGCCAGAGCTGCACATGTGGGTCCGGATAGAACCGTTGTCTGTGCCAGACTCATCAAGGCTCCTCAGGGCTCTGACTTATCAAAAGTGTTCTCACCTGGCCTCCCAGCCAACTGTTTCACTTTCCACTTTTACTGAGAGAGTCAAGTTGGCAGCAACACTTGTGCTTGTTCAACTATTATTGAAATAATTCTTTCCACTACTGCATCATTCCTCCTGCATTTTATAGAATGCACTTAAGTCTAATAGGTTGGTAAAAACAATCGTAAGCTGATAGGAGACACAGTGTGTTTTATTCCCCTTATACAAGCCTGTAACGTGGAAATGCACATAGATGCTGTTGAACACTTACAATGATAGAAATGGACGGTGCCCAGACTTCATGAGCATTGTTCACTACAGTGGCATCCAACACCAAGGAAGCAGCACTTTGGTTTCATTACTGAGCACCTAAGACTCCAGCTATTCCTGTAACATTTGGAAGAATGGAGAGGTATTGCTTATTACAAAAATAGATTACTTGGTGATCAAGCACACTGAAGGAAGCCAGGGATTGGTGCAAATAAGTTTTTTTTATTTTCCTCTTTTTTTTCCTTACTGGGGAAAACTATTTTCTTTTTGCTTAGCCCAGTTATTTCCCTATCCTGCCAGGAGACCCCCTGCTAACTCCTCTAACCTAACTGATGTCTCCTCACACTTTGCAAGAGGTTGGAGTTATTTGTGTGTTCCTGTAATACTTTGTTCATTCAAGACTAATGCAATATTGTATAATCAGTTCCTCCCTAATTTGATTTCCTCATCAAACTGTGAGCAAAGTGAGGGCAGGTAAAATATGATATTCTCTGAATCTTCAGCATCATCCACCTTGCCTTACAAACAGTGAACACTTGGTAAAGGTTTGTTAGGGTGAAGTATCAAGAGAATATTATTTTATAATTTTGTTGCCAGTAAAATTTAGATAAATAATAGTTCACACGATTATTAAAATGAAACATATATGTATAACATACACAAAGGAAGGATGTGGTGTGTCTCATCAAATGTGCAGAAGTCTTACTACTATGTTCTTTCCCCCTCCATTCTTCCCTTCCTGCCTCTGATTATTTGGTGGCTGGAAGTCTATCTTTTGCACCACGCTGGGGTTAAGGTGAAAAAAGAGGCTGGATCAAACTATGCTATTTGACCCAAAGTTTATAATGCTGAGAACATTGATGTTAGAAATTATAGAGGATGAACCAAGTAGACTTGTGGAAGAAATGAAAATTCAGAAAGACTGGGAGCAAATTAGAAAAGACAAGAAAATTAAAATTCAGTGTTTAGGTATAAAATCCTCCCTTTTCAAAGATGGATTTCTAGACTGATTTCTTTCTTCCTGTATTTATCGTCGGACATTAAAATGATTCGTCATTAGTAATATTCCCCCCTAGGTTATCTGGTTACTAAAAAGCAACTAGTTGGGGACAGCGCCTGTGTCTCAAAGGAGTAGGGCACTGACCCCATATGCTGGAGGTGGTGGGTTCACACCCAGCCCTGGCCAACAACTGAAAAAAAAAAAAAAGCAACTAGTTGGCAAAATTATAATGTAAACATATAACCATGATGCTGGCAGAATAATAACTTTGGTAATATAACATTTACAGTAGAACTTGGACTGTTACAAACTGGCCAGCATACAGAGGTGGTCAACATAAGGAACTAGGCTTACTGTATAATGTGGTATGTGTCAACTCTATGAACATTGGGTGGTCAATGTATGGAGGTGGTCAACTCTAGAAGTTCGACTGTGTATGTATTACCTGATCAGAATAACTGGACACCTTTTATATTATTTTATGTGTTGTATTGTGTAAATTGAGATGAAAATTCCTTTAAGTGTTTCACTTTCTAGTATTTGCATGCAGTCACATTTAAACACTGTTCACTTTGATATTATTTCTCAAAAATGTCTCATTATTATAGTGGAGGAAATCTAGCCAAATCCTTGCTCTGCAGATGGTTTAAAAAGATTTGGAACATTTAATCAATGGAAAAACTGACCAGCTGTAGAGAAGCCTCCTGCAATTCTCATCTTAGTACTAACCTTACAGAAAGGAAACCTTTATTTCAACTTTTTCCTCTTTATTTTACAACCTATGGAGCCATCTTTATTTTCCTTTAGTGTTTTTCAATTCATAAGAAGTAGATTTATTTTTTTGTTGTTTTTAAAATTTTTTTTTTTAAATTATGGAAAATGTCAGACATCATTCAACTTAGAAGAGTGAAGTGAACACCCATGTACCCATCACTCATCTGGACCACAATCACTTACTGTTTTGGCTTCTTGTAAGAAGCCCACTTCTTGCAAGATGTCCCCTCTAAGCCTATTTTCTTAAGTGTACTAATCAAGAAAGGATGCTAGATATTATCAAAATCTTTTTCTGCATCAATTGGTAGAATCATATGGTCTTTGTTTTTAATTTTATTTATGTGGTGTATTATATTTATAGATTTCTGTATGTTGAACGAACCTTGCAACCCTGGGATATAACCAAGTTGATCATGGTGTATAATTCTTTGGATGTGTCTGGCTGGATGTGACCGGTGAGTTTTGTGTACTTTTCTATTGACTTGATTGCATTTACTAAGTATTTGATTGAGACTTATGCATTATGGTTTTTAGAAGTATACTTTGGCAATGGAGATTTTTTTCATCAAACTAAGCTTTAGCAGATAATACAATATGCAATGCTATTTGATATTTTATATGTTTGGAAACATAAAAGTCACAAATCACTCCAATTTTAATTCTGTTATAAGTGGAAAGATGAGTTTACTTGACGTCTATTAAAGATTGCCATTACCTCCTCTAGAAATGCAACTACAATTGAGGAGCCTGATAGCTACCCTTCCTTCCTCTTACATAGAAGCATCGGAAAGATGCAATGAGCCTGTCTGTCCTAAAAATTTTGCTTGGCTTTGATGATAATATATGGTAGTTCTAGGAGCATTCTGTGGAAGTGGTAAAATTGCATTAGAGATTATTAAAATAGGTATTCTATATGTAAATAATATTAAACAGCACCTTTCTTTATCTTCCCCTTATTTACATTAGCACAGACAAATATTGTATTTAGATGGAATTATTTCATGCAGGCCTTCAGACAAATATCAGAAAACAAACCATGAAGGTTAATCAACTCTACAAATTGGTAAAAAAAAAAATACCAAAATGCTTAAAATGCACTCTAGCATGAAGAAAATAACATAGACCTTACAAGAGAAGAAGAACATCTTTAGTAACTAAGAAAGATGAAACTAAGAGCAAGGGCATTGGAATTCTAAACATTGTTAAGATAAATAAATTTTATGTATGTCTCCTGCTGTACTGCATACAGTGATTACATTTGGGTTCTTAATGTTGGTTGTTGAGAAAGATGACAGTATTTTACTTGAAAACAAATGCTTAAAAAATGGCAATCTATATTTTCTGGAAAAATAGTCTTATTATGGAAACTTTATATTAAGAAATAGTAACATAATTTCTTAATAATCCTTGATTGTTAAGCAACAAAAATTTATTTAATGGCCTTAATGGACCAGGCACTATTTAATGTGCTAGCCAAATAGCATTGGACAAAACATAAAAATCTCTGCTGTTATGTAGCTTCCATTCTGTTAGAAGTGATACACAGCGAAATGTAAAAGCTCATAATATACAATGGATGAAGATCTACTTTGTTTGAAGCAAAGGGCCTCAAGTCTATCCATCGTGACTCTCCTATCTGCACTATTCACTTTCACTCTCCTTTTTTGACCATAATTGTAAATATATGTTCTTAGGTGCAATTCAATAAACGAAAATGATATTATATAAACGTATCATTGTGCCTATAGTACCAAGTGAGTGATGAAACAAAGTGGCTCTCTGCTGATATAGTTCCTGAAATTCCACACCCCTGAGGACTCATCAACCAATAGAAACAGTGCAATCATTGCTGCTGATACTTTGCTAGCCTGTTCCCTGGTATCCTGGGTTCTCTGTTGTGATTTACATGCTGGAAATACACCCTGTCCTCCTCTCAGCAAAACCAAGGGCTGCTTTAGCCCTTTCCTCAGGCAGAAGATAAAGATATTTAATTCCCTCAAGACCATATGACTTAAGAAGACTTTTCATTCATTCATTCACTCACTCATTTATCTATTTGCTCAAGTATTTAATATTATTATTCATTTTTTCATTTTTATTCAAAAAATAATAAGTGTACTAAGCACTGTGAAATATACTAAAGCAAATTCAAACAATTTCTCTGTTCTCAAAAGCTTAGAGTCTGTTAGGAGAGGAACATATTAATAAAAGATTATCACATAGATAAAAGCAAACTTTTGGCTGTAGAGAGATCTTTCAATCGGGGTATCTGATACAGTTATAAAATATTCAGAAAAAATATTCCTTAAAAAGTGGCTCATGGGGGACTCAACAGAGAGGCATTAGGCATTTTCAAAACATAATAGTGAGAATAAGAACTCATTTAAAAATTCAGAGTTTTCTTTTTAATAATTTTATTGAATCATAATTATGTACATTGGTGCAATCACAGGGCACGATTCATATACATTCAGAAATATTTTGATCATACTGTTACAGATATCCTTCATGGCATTTCCTTGATCACTATATAAAGATATTAATACTCTACTGGAACATATTCTTCTTAGCAAAGTATCTCAAGAATGGAAGAAAAAGTATCCAAAATTC